>OX596031.1:12419385-12715566 GCA_951394125.1 Epistrophe eligans | reverse complement strand
AAATGTTGTTTGGGTTAAAGCAAACATTTAAAAATAGCGTCTAGTAAAAAATTTGCTAAATAAAGCTAACGAAAGTGATTCTTTAAAAAAACTCACATACTCTATCCTATCCTTCTATTTCTTCTAACATTGCCTAATTTATAAGACCCTAGGTCTTACTGGCATATATATGTTTGTGTATGTTTTTTTTTTTTTTTACTGACAAAAAAAATATTACGTATTCGCCATAGTGATGACTTTTGGATGATATAGAGCTTAATTAAGCATTGGGAAATATTTAAGGTTAGAGATTTTAAAAGCTTATTAATAGCTATTAATCAATAATAATTAATAGCTATAAAAATGCGATGGTGCGACATGGACGAGAAGTTATGTTCTGATAAAAAGGAAAATTTATAAACGTTCGTATATTCGGTTAGTATTTCTATCGAAGTGAATTTAAAAACATAATTTTTCACAAAAGCTTTTGCAAACTATTAGGTATATCATTTTTGCATGCTTTGCTAAGCCTTATTGAAACAATATGGTATCTACGATTTCTGAATTTTTAAATCATTTACTTTAAAGAAGTCACATTTGCAATTAAATTTACAAATAAAAATTTCTCCTCTATTTTTTAAGCTTATTAAAAAAAATAAATTCCAACAAAAGTTGATTTATTTATATCAATATTTACATAACATTTTCTTAAGCTGACTGTTTGAGGTAGGCAAGTCCACAATTTGCGAAGTCAAAAAGATTAAAATGTACAAAGTAAGGTAACAAAAAAAAAAAAAAAAAAAACTGTCATGAAAAAGGTCATTTAGAAGGTGAGGCTGTTTACCATTTGCAAATAAATAAAACGATAGCAACTGTGCGAGCGTGGGTTTTGAAAGCATTATAAAATAAATATTAATGAGATTTAATTTTTTCATATTTTTTTTTGCACTTGGAAACTTTCTAACCTTATTTAAGCAGATTTTTCAAGTGAATAAATTAAAGCACACATTCTTGTTACAACATTTATACATTTATATGAATAAAAGCTTTTTGTTTTAATTTTTCTCTAAAACATTAAATTTAAAAAAAAAAGATTTGTTTTGAATTATTTAAGCAACTGATGAAAAATAAATGGTTAATTTTTTTGTCAAAAGGAATTAATGTTGCATAACTATTTGAGCTTAGGAGTGTTTTTTTTTATACAAATTGAACTGGTATAGTAGAATGATTGAAAACCATAATTAATTATACCTTATACCTGAGCAGCATATAAAATATACAAATCATGAATATCTAAGATACAACATTTAAGAGGAACAGCATCCGAAACATATAAATTGTACAATGTATGTATATGTATTACAAATTCAAGTGCTTAAAGTTACTTGAAGTTATTGTCATCTCTAGATCTTGATGGGTAGACATTTTTTTTTTATACACGGTAAATGTCCAAAAAAAAACATCTTACAACGAAAATAGATTTTGTGTTCGTGTTCACTGTACCTATATACATATTGTAAAATATTGTTTACTACCTACAATCTATGTATATTTTGAAAAAAAGACATTTGTGCATAACAAATCGGGTTGCATCATAAAAATAACGTGATAGATGCGAGTTGATTTAGTAATTTATTTATGATATGTAGTTGTATT
Source organism: Epistrophe eligans (assembly GCA_951394125.1). Taxonomy (NCBI): domain Eukaryota; kingdom Metazoa; phylum Arthropoda; class Insecta; order Diptera; family Syrphidae; genus Epistrophe; species Epistrophe eligans. The sequence continues at coordinate 12,713,931 of OX596031.1, read as the reverse complement.
TAAATACATACATATGTACATATACGAAAAATAATAAAGATGGTCTTAAAGTTTTGGCTTCTATGATGGTAAACATTTTTGATATAAAGTGGAATCCTATAATAAATATCTAAAAATAAAATAGTGAATAATTAAAAAAAAACATGTAGTTTATCACTTCTATCAGTTTTTAATATTTAAGAAATAGTCCAATAACGTTGTCAAAATTATAGGGGAGTGTTGCAAAAAAAAAAAAAAAAAAAACAAAAATCAACCATACTTTGTGGCTATATATATTAAGTCACAGTTTTTTATTCTTTGGAAATGCAACATTTTAAATCAAAAAATTTTCATCACCTTGAACTATCTGATTAAAATAAAATATGATTAATGCCGTGTTCAAGGTGAATAATAGCTGTGGGGAGGATTTTTTTGCCCAGTAAGTTAGTTGTAAGTTATTGATAAGTAGGGTAGTTTTTATGAATTTTTGTCTAGCTTTAAGTTAGTTGTAAGTTTTTTGGAAAAAATAAAAATGAATTTAAAAAAAAATGAGGATTTTTTTGCATATAGTGAAAAAAGTGGCCAGTTGTGTTATTGTCTTCAACGTTGATAAACTAAGAATAATTTAAAAAGATCTTGTTGTATTTTCATTTTCTGTGGGGAGTAAAAAGTATAATATAAACAAAGATAACAGGAGGGACCTTAATGCATCAAATGCAGTAGTTCCGATTTTTCTTAATTGTTTATAATTAATAAATGAATAGAAATAATTCATATTTTCGACTTCAAACGCAACCTTTGCACAAATCAAAAAAAAAAAAACTCAAATTTTTCGACAATTCTTCAGTTTTTGTCATTTTTAATAGTTCTCAAAGAAGATTAATAAATTTAGTTAAATTTTCTACCATAACCGTTTCTTTAGGCGTTTTATTTGCGAAATATTTTATTCATCTGTGGAATTTGTCAATTTGAATTATAAGATATGTCGAATGATGAAAAAAAGATAACTAGAGGCGAATGGAGATGATTTTAAAAATTATAATCAGTAACTGACTCTGTAGGCCTATTTTCTGCGGGAGTAAACCCACAATTTATTTTACAGAGATCTTTATTAGCCGTGTTTTAATGAAAGTGTATAGAAACTCAGCAAAATTTTTACACGCAAACAATAATAAATCATTCCTTTGTTTTGTAAACAAACAATAATAGCCATGTTTTTTTTTGAAAAAGTTAAAACTAAAAAGTAACTAATTTGTTCTATTAAAGTATATTATTAAAAAAGAGTTTCTGTCAATTTTTACCCCCGCCATTTGGAGCTAATTTTATAAAATTTTAAAACTAAAATTTTTATTTTAAGTAAAATAATGGAATTAAGAAAATAATTTCGTATTGTATTTTTGCATGTATTGTATCATGCTACATATGTGGTGCGTTCTTTTTCTATAAAATGGTAACTAATATTGTTGATGTGTCAAAAAAATTTTAAAATGACATTTAGGCGTGTTTTTTTGTAAGCCAGGAGGGAATTTGTCGAAAAAAAATGACATCGGTGCTAAACAATTACCATTTTAAATACAACTACTAAATCCCTACGGGCTAAGCTAAACTCAAAGAATTCTCCGGACTTAACTTAGCACACAGAAAACTGTGTTACCGGTGGCGTGAATTATATACTTGCTATCGATAGTTTGTATAAAAACTCCATTTTGTTTCTGCGATGCTGTCTTGATCCCTGTGGTCGTTTTTTTCGTGCAATTCCCTCCGGGCTTGCAAAAAAACACGCCTAATGTTATACTATTCCAATTTAGGAACGATCAAAGTTAACATTTTAAGGAAAAAGAACGCACAAATGACAATGCTGATCGACGAGTGTCTATATACAAATTTAAGGTAATATATTGCTCAGGTTGTCAAAGTTGAATTTATTAAAAAATTAAAAATGGTTGTTCGAGTGCCGATAGGAACTCAACACACATCACCAGAAACAACAACAAAATATTAAAATAAAGCAAGTAAATGGGCAACGGATCCACCATTTTCCCACTATAATACCTCGATTTTGACAGATGCGCAGAACTGAACAAAAATGAAAACGCTAATGTAATGATATTACCTTGGATATGTGTAGGTACTGCGTTTTTATACTACGTTAATCTCGTTAAGATTTAATAAATCTTACGTAGTGTTTTCACCTCACAAAAAATTATAAAGTGGATTAACTTCATTTCAAAATGCAAATAGTGTTTAATTTTGTTTTCTAAAGTGGAAGTGAGATAGTTAAATCGAATTGTGTCAAACGATGAAGAAAAAAATAGATTCTCGAATATTGTACTCGGCGAAATATGAGAATAGGTGTGTTCAATTTGTGAAACTATTGGCCCTATGTAGATTTAACAAGATTAATTTTAAATCAACTACTGCCTACGTTCTGCAACTCGCGCATCGATAAAATTGATCGAGAAACGATGGAAATTGAAACAAATTATTAGTGTCCGACCGAAGGTCGATTTTCAGCCGAAGCTGAATTATTAGGCTGAAAGAAAATCTTCGGCCGAAGCCGAAGCCGAAGCCTAAGGTTGAAAAAAGTCAAGAATTCTCCTTTCCAGTCGGATAAAAATATTATTTGTATTAAAGTTTATTGCTTAAAAAACATAAGACAAATAAAATAAAAATAACTAATAACTAATTAGTAATTATAAAGAAAAAAGAAAGAAATAATTCATTTTTATGATGGCACACATGTGTTTTGAAATTTTTGAATACCTACCGAAGAAAAGATTGCAATCTTTTCTTCGTTATTCAAAAATTTCAAAAATTGAAATTTTTCCGGCGCCTAGTACGATGCTCGATATAATAAACAGATTCTTCGGCTTCGGCCAAAACTTCGGCCTAAAATGCCGAAGCCGAAATCACCGTTTCTCGACCAAATTTATCGATGAGAGAGTTACAGAACGTAGCCATAGATTTAGGAAATCAAATTGTATGGTAAATCTTCGAGATTTGAAGAGGATTTATGGTAAATCTAACTAAATATCGGTTTAGGGGTCGGTAAAAACGTATATTTCCGAAGATAAGGACAAAGGGTATAAATAAAAAGAGATGAGAGATGTTTCATCATTTACGGTGCTGCCCACATGATTAGCTGTCAAATCAAAACAAAAACGACTGACATATGATTATTTGGACATAAGCAGTCATATTTATTAGATTTTTGTCTGCTTAGACACTGTCTAACTATTTTCAAATTGGTGGAAATATGCTTTAATTAATAAAAATAAATATCACATTATTCATGGTTAAGACAATCTACTCTTGTGCCTAAGTTAGGCAGCTATAAGAAAACAATAAACAAGGTTTTTGAACACATTTTCCAAAGTTGGACAGTTGTCTAAAGTAAGATAATGTTTATAAATAAGACCATAGGTCTGTACGTGTAAGGAACGTATATCTTAACTATAAATACTGTTATACAGTCAAGTTCGCAATGAGGCTTTGTATATACATATATATGCAAATGTTGCGTGGACAAGGAATAGAAAGAACCATTTCCTAGTACCTTGTATGTTACGATAATAATGAATTGTTTCCAAATGTAAACAGATAAAAATGTCTTAGAATAATAATAATTTTAATAATAATTATGTGACCATAATTACCGAAACCAATTTTTATTAATAGGTACATATGTATTGTGTACCTACATATGTACATTTATACGTTCAATACTCAAACAGACTTATGTACCTATATATATGCATGTAATTTTATGAATATAACTAATTCTGACATTAAAAAAAGCGGTTTGTTGTGTATGGTTATGTGGTAAACCACACATAAACTGATAAAGAAAATATAAACCTTCTGTTTTGTGCACAATCTGGCCGTAAATTAATTTTATTTTTTTTTTTTATTTTGATGATTTGTTTTTATTTTTGTTCGCTATATGAAAAACATACCTTAATTTGCTATATTCCCAACCACATATTGAGCCCTCTTGAATATTTAAACTGAACTGGGGATTGTTCACAATTCAATGACATAAACTCTCCGTAAAAATGAAAAAAAAAATTTAAAAAAATACCTACTGCTTACCACTTTCATGTCAATCACTCAGTATTACAACCAATGTCATGAAATAAAAAAAAAAACGTTAAAAATTCCACATCAACTTAATTGAAATCAATTAGCGCCGCCGAACGATGATAATGACGATGGTTGTATGGTGGAAAATTGCAATCCATGTTCTTCCACTTTATGTTTTTCTGTCTGTCTGTCCGCCTGCCTATACCTAAGTGTCGAAAAATACAAAAAAACATCCTCGAATGAACATTTAGAAATTTATAACAAAAAAATCAACTTTTAGTTGATACGACTATACATATATGTATGTACAGTACATATATACGAGTTTTGAAGTAGTCTTTGCTTCTAGTAGTTGCTCACTTCCCTAGATTATATACAATTCCTAAATTGACATTCTAACTGACGACAAAGCCACATCATGGCGCGGCTGGATGCCGTTGCGGAGAAGGCGGGCAGGAAGTTGACTAACGAAGGACTGATAACTGTTGTTTGTGCGGTATGCCAAGTTGTTACAATGTCGTGCTGACAGAATTTCATTCAGTAGGTATATGTAATTAAAGTTAATTGAATTCAATTAATTTTTGTTTTTTTTTTTTCATTGATATGTGAGAGTTTTTAAAAACTTTTGCTGATACTTACGTAGGTTTAAGCCAGGCAACAGCAGCGTGGCGTCTGCTTTTATTATATCCTTTTTTTAAGAGCTTAAATTTATAGCTTTGGGATTTTTATGGATTTGGATTTACGGAAGGAAGCAAAAATTTTAACATTTATTACCAGCTGTAAATTAGCTTTGTATGTAGATGTGAATAGTACGTACGAGTATGTATAATAATCCACTCTATTGAATTGAATTTTAATAAAGCAGGAATTTAAGATCTAAAGCTTCTTTTTTAAATTTGAAAAAAAAAAAGAATTTTGTCTCTCTTTAGGTGGTAGAATTAATGCAAAAGACATTTAGCACCAAAAATAGTAATAATACTTAGTGGGGAAAAGTAATGAATAAAATCATTCCATTAATGAAAAATATTTACAGCTAAAAGCTAAAAGCACTTTACCACCACAGTACACGAATCTAAGGTAATATATGGCGCAGGTTGTCAAAGTTGAAAGTGTCAAAAAATTAAAAATGGCTGTTCGAATGCCCAGAGGAACTTAACACGCATCATTAGAAACGACAACAAAATATTAAAATAAGACAAGCAAAGGAACACTGGATCCACCATTTTTCCATCATAATACCTCTCGATTTTGACAGATGCGCAGAACTGAAAAAAACAAAATGAAAGCGCTAATGATAATTACTTTAATATGTGAACTGTGCTCTGCTTCTTTGTCAATTGTACATTCTGCGATGTGAAAACAATTAAATTTAATTATAAACAGCTTCAAATTGTGTGTAACATAATTAAATTAAATCAAATTAAGAAATTTTAGATTTTGTTGCATAAAAGATGACGCAAAAGTTGTCACTGGTTGTCAATGGTGGTAAATGTCAATTCTACTTTGACATATGTAAAATATACGTATATACAAAATATATGTCAACAAGATACGGCTTATTAAACTTCTACTTAAAGACCGTGCAATAATTGTTTCGATATTGTTTGCGGAATAATTTGCAAAAATTATAGCATTTTCTCATACGGTGACAACTTTTGCGCCATCTGGTACATGTAAATATAAAAGGATAAAAGAACTGCTAAAAACACGTTTAACGAATCCATTTCAGTTTCCAGAATAATCTAAGTTAATAGGGGCGTGGCTATATGATCTCCTCTGAATATCAGATCCTTATCGTTAATAACTCCGAGATCACACAACGACTCAATTTGGGAAATCCAGCCTGGAACTAATTTGGTACTTGATAACTTTATAAGAAAGTTTTTGCTGGTGAGCGGAAGTAGTTAAGAACTGACATATACTGATATCAGGGAGTCTTCATCAAAGAAAAATTAAGTCATCATCAATGCTTTTGAAGATAAAAAATATATCTACAATAACTTTTGGCCAAACGAGGCTAAAGATTAAAAATAAAGTTAAAATGGTTGAAAAATATATTGATACCTATCGTTAATGAAAAATTCTAAATTAGAAATGAAACTTTTGTCTATATCCTGTCTTAATCAAAAACACAATAAGCCCACTAAATTACAATTACGCCCTTTTCTATATTGAAAGTCCTTAATTAACCTTTTTAGAACAATCCAATCACTCCGCATCCAACACCTTCGAATAACCTTCACACAAAGGTCAATGTAATCAACTTGCCCCCTTAGGATATTAAATTCGTAGAAATTCATTATATTCTTTTAACACAAAAAAAAAAAAAAAAAAAAAAAATTCCCTCACCATATACATAGATACCTACCTGTTTTTCAAACCAAACAAAAAAACAAAAAAAAACTCCACAAAATTAAATGTAAATAAACGTTAAATAACCTTTTTCACCTCCACGAATCTTTTCAGCCATCCCTTGAAATATTTACAGCGCAGATTATTGTTGTTGTTGTTCCTTTTCTATAATTTTATACCGGCAATTTTACTATAATCCTGCCAGATTTACTCGAAGCATACTACACCCATGCTCCCACGCAAAAATCAGGACCAGGAACACCTAAAATACATATAAATATAAAGTAAAAAAAAATACTTCCTAAATATGTGTATGTACATAAATCTGTGTTGTTTTCTGTCAAAAGCAGAAACAAATATTACGCAATATTTGAGTGAAGAAAGAAAAAAAGAAATATATGGTATGGAATAAGCTTTTGACCCCCAAAAAGACAAAAAGTCAAATGTCATTGATGCGAGCAACATGAACAAAAAAAAAAATCATACTAAAAAGCTTTATCTTCAATCCTTGTTTATTTTCCGTTAAATTTACTTTTGTTGTTTTTGAGTCCCAATAATAGGACCGAGTTTAAAGAATTTTTCCCACCCCACATTTCCCCTTGAATACCCTCCATAGGATACCTATGAGATGGTAATTCGAAAAGAAACTAGAAACCTATTACCGCAGGTGCTTTAACAGTTCACGACACAAGAGTATTTCAGGAAAAAGCTTTCTATTCGAACAAAAATACATACACACGTCATACATAAATACATACATTATGTACATAAATTTCTATATAAAATGTGTTGATGTTGACGAGGATATAACACAATTATTTATTATTATATTTATATCAAGTATATGAACAAATATTCGAAGTTTTTAGGTTGGGGTGGTCAACCTAACTCAATCCAAGTGGAAATAACGAAATTTTAGATTAAAATGTTGGCAACAGTTTCTATAGAATGACATAATGGCTCGTTCTTAAGAGGGTTACCATCAGGGGATGGCTTTCCTTATTCACATTTTTTGTATGTATGTATGTATCTGCTTTTGGTAAAGTTGCTATATAAATTATAAGGGTTAGTTATAAATTCGTAAAAAAAATCGAAATTGAGATTTTAATCAGCTTATGAGACTAAGATGAAATTAATTTTATTCTTAAATTTATTTTATTTTTTTTTTTAAGAATGTTCAAAGAATAGAAAAATATAAATATAATCAGTCGGATTTTCTAAGAACACTCTTGGCTAGACACTGTCTAAATAGTTGGACATCTCCTTATTTAAAACGCATTCCAAGATTTGCCTAAATATGTTTTAAAATAGCTTTTTACGGCCTTTAGTCCACAAAAATTTAGGCGTTGTGGACTAAAGGCCGTAAAAAGCTATTTTGAATCAATAATTCAACAAGTCCAATTAAATAGTGCTAAGTCTTCTACTTGGCTGATGTATTTCAGTAGTATATAGAGTTCGTATTATTAAAAAAAAACCTTCTTCTAAATATGTTTTCATATCCTCGCTGACATCCCTGTAATCTGTCAATTTCGTGACCATTTTGGATACGTTCAATGAACATTTTCTTTGTTCATTGAACATACTCACAATAGGTTTGGACAACCAATTTCAGTGTCTAAGTTAGACAATCGATGGAACATTATTATAAATAAGGTTATTGGAGTTAGACAGTTGTCCAAAGTTAGACATACCTTGGAATGGGTTTATAAAAAAGACTGAATATATTTTTTAAACAGTTTTTTTTTTAATCTTGAAAGACTGTAATCACTTATAAGGATCTACACCACGCGAAAAATATTTTGTCTTTAAGCGAAATTTCGCACTAATAAAATTCAGTTTGAACCGCATATTTAATTTTTTCAACAAACATATTTATGTTCTTACAACAAACTCTGAAGATAGTGGTTTTTGATGTGTTGATGTTTGTGTAGTTAATATTTTTCCAGGGATGAGTTTTCAGAAACGAATCACGGGGTTAATTCGGAAAAAGTTAAATGTGAATTTCAAAATATTTGCGCGAAATGCTATTCGAATGAAACTTGCAACAAAATTGATTTTATCTTCTTTCATTTATAATTTAATAATAGACTGGTTCTTCCTTCTATAATATTTAGTAATACATAATTTTCTATAGGTATTGACTATGGTAGTAACAACATTTCTTTAATTGTACTTTAATTTCCAATTTCGAGATATTAATTTTTAATAATTTAATACCTACATTTTTAAGCTTAAGAGGAGGGGTAAGAGTAAGTACGTACGACTTAGTTGGTGCATTTTATTTCATATTATTATAGCTGCTCTAACTGCAGTCTTTTGTGAATATTGTTGGTGAATTTTATATGTGTATTTAAATTATTAAATAATAATTGCGAAATAAAACGCTGGATGATATAAATTTTCCATTTAGGCTGTGTGAAAAAAAAACATTGTTATAAATATGCTAACAACTTAATAAGCCACACGTGCTTAGCTTAGCAAGATACGTAAGTCTATATATTATATAGGAAGCAATGACCTATAATAATAATAATTTATTCGGATTACCTGATAGAAACAAATTTTGTATATATTTAATCTGTATCAATATATCTATATTTATAATGACTATATACCTATAGTTATTAATATATTGGTAATGGAAATTTAAGAGGAGATTGCAACAATTTAGCAGAAAGTAGCAGTTGAGGTATTAGAATTTATATATATATGTATGTAGAAAAATTACCAGAATTGAGGTATACATTTATAGAAAAATACAATGTTCAAAATCTGCTTTATTGTTTATGTTCGGAAGTTTTAAAATTCTTTAAATATCATATTTCCATAGCTTAAAGAACCGTAGTACAGTTATCTGTTCCAAATTAGGGGTATTTAATGTAAATAAACCAATTTCTAGATAAGTTTTTTATTTGAGTTTATTTTTAACAGTTAAAAGACGCACAAGTTAATTTAAAACGGACCCAATAAATTGAACTGACCGTGCGACGTAATGTCACGTGCCAAAATATTACTAATTGGAAAGTGAAAAAGTTCATTTTAGAGTTAGTTTTTATTATGGAATAACATTTAACAAACAGATGCAGTTTTTGAACAAATTATTGAGTAGCAGTTTTTTGAAATTCCAAGTTGGCGTGTGTTTTTCTCTCTCTAGGGAGTTGGATCGTAGAAAATATTATTGCACATATATTTTTTGCTCAAACCAATATAAATCGATTCCTAAGTTTTCAAAATGTGACTTAAATACAAAATGGTGAATAATTTAGTATGAGAAAAGAGAAATATGTATCATCCAAAGGTCTTGAGGTATATAATCTTTAATTATAAGACTTCAAATAACTGATTGTTAATGAAACAAATCAGTAAAAGGGTTTTTTTTTTATTCCATATAAAAAAATAAAATAGTTTAGCTTAAACCCAAAGTAACCTTTTTCAATCAAAATAAGAATAGTTATCATTAATTTTATTTCAAAGAACATTTTTTTGAAATCTTTTTGATAATTTTAAAAAAACCACTAATTGTCAATTTTTAGAAAAATTGCCTGAGTATATTGTTTTGGAAATATTGAGTTTTCAAAAAAAAAGGCCAATATTTTTTAATAATTATGGGCACAAGTATTTGATAAATTTACTTCATATATTGCATTAATGCATTTCTTTACTGTTTAAAGAATATCTGTATTTATTGTTTTAACAAAAAAATTTAATCAAGTTGAAGTCTTCAAGAACAACTCGCTTTATAACCGAAAGGACAAAAATTGAATCAAATATACCTAGTATTGTTGTTTAAATTTAAATTGTGCACATTTACTAAAAAGAAATTTAGATAAATACTTTAGTTCTTTATGTGATAGTTTACGTTAAAGAAAAAGAAAATAAATATTTAAAAAACGATAAGATAAGAAAAGATAAAAAAGTGTTTTCTTTTTCCTTAACAAAAAAATGTCAACAAATGTTTTAAGGGAACATTTCAAACTCGGAGGAGCAAAAAAATAGTCCTGAAATGTTATCCAATTTCGACTCTTTATCATCGTAATGTTAACTCACATTTGTATACCTAACGTCCTGAAGATCAAGTATAAAATAAATGCCTTAAACCATATGCATATGCACAGGAAAAGTAAAAAAAAACACCATTTGGACCAAGGCTTGAATTTTTAAGTTTTCACGTGCAGCACTTTTGACGTTTCAATTTGAATGAGGAAAAAAAGATATGGAACAAAAATATTGAAGCTTTGTGTGTTTATACATTTGTTTTGCAAATATATTTTTAATTAAAAGAAAAATATTAGAAATAAAAAAAGGAAAAATAAGCTCGTGTTTTTTTTTCTGATAGTATTTCGAGAAATTTACAAAGAAATTCCAATGTAAATTCCCCTGAAATTGAGAAAGCACCTACATGTGGACAAAGCTATATCTTTCTTTTCTATCTTTTCTACCTCTATTGTTTACTTCCCAAAAATTCTAGTTTATACCAATTTTAGTAAAACAGATATATAATAAAATTGGACTAAAATTGGGCATTTTGGGAAGTGAATGAATACTACATTCATTTTGGGAAGTGAATAAATACTTTACTAATTTTGACAAATGAGTTGTCAAGCGAAACGAAATTACCTGCCAATTTGAAGAATTTTAGTTTTATTTTAAAAATTTCAATAATTTGTTAAGAAACTGAATTATTGCTTGTTAAATATTATTCCAATAAAAATGAACACTTCCACTTTCCAATTGGTAATATATTGGCATGTGACATTAAGTCAGTTCAAATTATTAGGTTCGTTCATTTTAAAATATTTTGTGTTTTTTTTTAATTTTTATGTAATTGTGAGAACTTCTTAATTTTGCAAGAATTTGATTCATTAGGGGCATTTTAATAGTGTCAATGGCCTATAAAAAAAAACAAATTAAAAAATATTTTAATGAATTTGATACAAATTTCAGATTTGCTATATAAGAAAATTGATACATAAAAGGGTTTTTGCCGTCGTTGGTATTATATTTACGCCTGATAAAAAAAAGTTTCCAAAATTCCATATGACGTCCAACAGCTACTACACAAAGTATTTCTTTCTGTGACGATTTACTGATTATATTCCAGATGCTGATTGAAATGAAACAAGACTTACATCAGGCATTTATATTTAAATAGTCATATCGATGTATGTAAGTTGTTGTGATTGGTGGTTCACTTTGCGGTAGTAAATAAATGCGCATTACCCTTACTACTTAATTATCATTAAAAACAGTTGACCTTCAACTGTGTGATTTGTCAAAGAATTTCAGATTATATCGCATATCGTGAAATATCCAAAAACTTCGAACCTAAACTTGGGCAACCAGCAGCATAGGTAGGTATCTGAAAAGCATTGGTCTTCATTAGTTTTTTTTCCGTTTTCTTATATTTTTTTCTTGGATTTTTGAGTTTAAAAATGCAAAACTCCAGTCGAGTGAAGATTTGTTCAGTTATTCGAAGATAACTAAACGTTATGTTAAGTTTTAATTACGTTTAATAAAACTTGCCACAAAAAAAAAGAGCCCACCATAATACCGCTATAGAAATTGATAATTTTGTAACAAAATTCAACACATATGTATTTACCTAATGTATAATGCATTGTGCAAATAGATAATGCTTAAAACTTTAGATATACCTACTCTTCAATGTGAAGTAATTTAAACATTAAATTAAAAGTCCATTAACCCTTATACTATACATAACTTTAGCGTCCGCAATTATATTATACGAACAATCATTGCCCCATGATGAGCTATGAACCTTTTGGCTGTAAGTGCTAGATAGATTATTTGAAATCCAATATATAGCTAATGCCAAGAGAATAATTAATGACCCGTATGGTAATTAAATTGCAAAATAAACATTAAATGCGCATGTAAGTTAAATTTAAATGCGAAAACCATAATATACAGAAAAAAAAATAAATAAATAACAAAAACAATTTATATAAATAAAAAAAAAAATCCCAATCTAATTCCGTACTTCCTCTTGTGTTTCCCGTTTTATTCGATTCTTTTATAAGACATTACACCAACAATATAATATGTATGCGAAGATACAAGCTTGTGTGAGTTGAGTTTTGTGTCAGTATATAGGTTCCAATATCAATCGTATCCATCAGCTTGTCAGTTCGATATCCATTCAGTCATCAATTTCTCCTTTGGTATCTATTCATCATCATGTCTTGAGTTTCAAACATACATATATGTGTGTAGGTATATCCATTTTTATACACATATACATGGGAATATATATTTGCAAAATGTATCTACAACAAGGTTCGATTTTATAGTACTCGTTCTTATACTTTATTTTTCCAGATACATCGTCGTCGTCGTAATAAGATACATTGATGGTGAACCCTTTTTTTCTGGATTTGTTCCTAGATGGAGGTTTAGAGTTGGCATGGATGGAGTAGTTACAATAAAAAAAAACAGAGGACACACTTTCCTAAAAGGAGAAACAACAGAAAAAAAAGCGAAAAAGGAAATTAACGACAAAAAACAACAACAATAAAAAGCGCCACTAAGAAAATAAAGTACATAAATGGGTCGTAAGTTTTTACTCTCAAAGTCTAGATAAGAGATGAAAAACTTTTTGTGAATAGAAAAAAAAATCGCAAAAGCTCGAAACTTTTGACTCAAGCTTTTAGAGAAAATTGTGAGTTAAAAGCATATCATACCTTTTTGAGGATGAATGCTACGATAATAAAAACAAATCTTTAATAAAGATTTATAGACCTTTTTAAATAGATAATAACCATACGTGAGGTATAGGCTATAAAACCGCACCATGAGTTAATATTCAACAATAACTTCATATATTTCAACGAGAAAACCCGACCATCTATGGTAAAACTAATTTCAAACATAGAAATTATACAAGCTGATCCCTGGGAAGATTTACAGCGCCACCTATTGGAAATTGATCAAATTATACCTACTTACTGTTTCAACTTTCAAAGAAGGACAAAAAACTCTAATATAAAAAGAGACGGTTTTCCAAAAAAAAAAATGTGCCTACATGTTCAATAGAACTTTGAACAAAATTTCAACATTCTAGTGACTTTAAATTACGAAAAAAAAAATAATATGAAAGAAATAGAGGTGTGCCAGTAGGCGGATTTTTAAATAAATTAGATTTGTAGTAATTTAGGTTTAAGAGTTTAATTAAAAAAATTAACTTTCTTAGGATGTTAAATAAGGAGAAAAAGAACAAAACTGTGTGAAAATACGGATTAGGTCAATACGTTAATTTCCATTTAAAATACATTTCCTCAACTTCGATTTTTAACGAAACCACAACACTCCTTAAGATCCCATTTGTCGCAAGTTAAAAAAAAAATACAAATAAAAATGTTTGAAAATTCGCTTGACATGCGCCTCAAGCAGTCTTATAATAGAGTTTTTCGTATTTTTGTTTTTTTTTTTTTTTATATTTTTATTTTATGTTTTTTAAAATAAATTTATGAAGGCAGAGATATAAAAAAAAGATGAGAGATAAATAACACAGGTAAAAGAAACTGAAGAAGTTGTAAGTTATTACTTAGATGATTATGTTGGAATTTTTTGATGTTTGGTGTTGTTTTTACTTCTTCTTCTTTTTTTCTGATGAGCAAGTTAAGGTGGGTGGTAAAGGTAGAAAATTAAAGAATTGACATAGTACTTATTATAAAAAGTTGGTAGTTCATGCTAATTATCATTATTCTGCCACGTGGCTGTAGAAGAGATTTATATAATTGAGAGACAAAAAGGAAATGTTTAATTAATCATAACATCGCAGTTCCAGGTTAATTTAAAAGTTACTATGGATTAAGGGATGTCATTTGTCAAAGGATAATTTTATAGTTTAAACGAAAATAAGAAAAATAGTGAGATAAGGAGCTAAGTGTTGAGAATTTTTTCAGCTTTATAAATAGTTTCTGAAAATCCAAAACTTCTACAAAACATTGGTTATCAAAATATTTGTATATGCATTTCTATTTTTATATGCATTTTCACCCAATTAAGGTTTATACAATTTTTTTGACTAAACCAGCCTTGGATGAAAAGGAACATAGTGATCTATTTTTTGAGGTAAGAATTTTAAAATTTTTTCGTTCAAATTTTTATTTATTTTATTTATTTGGTGTGTTTTTGAAACTGAACAAAAATGAATATTACCTTGATAAGGGTAATATTCATTTTTGTTCAGTTGTGTGCATCTGTTAAAATCGAGGTATTGTGGTGGGAAAATTGTCTTTACTTGTCTTCTAATGATGTGTGTTGAGTTCCTGTGGGCACTGGAACAGGCATTTTTAATTTTTTGACACTTTCATCTTTGATAACTTGCGCAATATATTACATAAGATTTGTGTACTGTGGTCGTAAATATGGGTAAGAATTATACACGAAGGGTTGTTGTCTCTGAAAAATTCTAGGTTATCGAATGCATGATCCAGATACTAAACATCATTCGTTCGAGAGAAATATTTGAAAATATTTCAGTTGAAATTTGAACTTAATTTTGTTTGTTCGTTTTTGATGTGTAAACATTTAAGCTCTGGGCATAGGCAAAGGAAATGGAACGTTGCCGTTGCGGATGGATCCTTTTTAACCATTAAGTAAAATAAGTGACTATTTTAGCATTTGGGATTTAGTATTTTCTGAGTTTATGGTTTTAGGCTTATTCTATGGGGATTCCTAATTTTTGCCATCCCGATTGTTACTCATTTCTTAAGACGAGAGCGGATGTTTGCATATATTCACCGCGAGTCCCGGCGCTTTTTTTTTTTTGTTAAATTTTGGCCTTGAAAGTAGTTCCGGATAAGATCATATGCATAATAACACGTAGTTAATTTAAGGAAATGATACAAACTACAAAATCAAGGACTTAGCGGCTTAGTGCTGCATTTTAACCCACCTACAAAGGCATGTCTACCTGACTTAATCGTACCTATTGCATCATTATTCACATTCTAACTATGCTTCTATGGGTATAAAAAGGTTTTTCTTTTTATCAAACCTAAAACCATTGACCAACAAACCAACATGGTGGCATTTCCCTGATTTTTTAAGTAGTATAACCTATCCCTGGCTTTTTACATAGCAAACATGATATGCTTTTTATTTTATTGAAACTTGAAAATTAGTGGTTTAATTTTTAAGTGCATGCTTCTATTTTAATCTTTAATTTCTCAATTTTGCCTATGGCTTACAAATAAATGCAATTAATTTGCGTGCTTAAAATGTATTAAAAAGAAAAGTTTAAAATGCGCTGTTTTCAAAAAATTTACTAATTCAATTTTTTTCACAAATATTCGATCAAAATTGATTTCTTAATTTTTTTCATTCCAAATGAATATGGAAAAATCAAATAATTTTGTTCTATTAATAAAATATCCTAGCTACTAACCTAACTGTAACCTTGTAATTTGACTATGCACATAGCAATTGCAAAAAAGAAAAATCACTTTTACTCTTTCGTTTATAAAATAACATCTCACTCCACTATCAGTCTCTATTTTCATATCCTAAAATAAGTTCATTGTCCCTTAAATTCACAATATATTTTCCATACATACAACAAAAAAAAAAAAAAGAAATCTCAAATCAAGTTGTAGTAAGTTCATTTCTTCCAAACCACCCTTCAAAGCGAAGAAAATAGAAAATCTCAGTATTCTCCATCCAATTCTCCATAATCGCTGTGCTATACCATTTAGTATCACATCGAATGAAGTCAATATAGCCAACAACAGGATTACGAAAATAAAATAAAACAAAAAAAAATATGTATGTATGTACATATTTGGATCTCAAAAGCATGTGAAATTGTAAGAGGCTTTTCCTCCACCCTTGGACAGGACATTCAAAATAAAACGACACACAACTTTTTCGCAGGAAAACCACAGGACCCAAGAAATATAAAAAAAAAAAACAAAAAGACGAAGAAAAAACACACAATTCTCCTCCCTCACAAAACCGCAAATAGTACAACATAATTTGAGTAAAGCACATAACATTTATGCGAACAATAAGCGTCTAACTGTGAACGGATTTTCTCACCCTTTTCTGATTCACCAATATCCCGCAGTACAACCTCGTCTCCCCCCCCCCCCCCTCCCACCCCTTCCGACAATATTGCAGCTGCTGCCAAGCCAAATGTCCTTAAAAACGTCTTAAAGAAGAAACCAAAAAATTCCACAGAAAGAGAAAACGCAAAAGACGCTTACTACAACAGAAAGAGCAGACAAACGTTTTTTTCTTTTTTTTGTTTTGTTTTTGTTGAGAAACTTTACGACTAAGAAACTCCATCATCCCAAAATTTATCGATTTTCCACATTTCTTTGCTCGCAAAAAATATGGCAAACGGAAATGGAAAAAGTTTCCATGAGAAATTGAATTTTAGAGAAGTATGAGAAAGTACAGCTTTACGAGGAAGAAAAAGCGAGCGAAATAAAGAACTCGAGAGAATAATGTGTGGTAATTCTTCATCGTCCTCGAGCCGTCTTCTCGTCCTTCGTTTTATGCTTCGACTGTTATTCACCCTTAAAACGTCCTTGCCGAGGCGAGATATTTTGTTCTGCGTCTTCCTTCCTGACTGGTGACGTGGAAAAGGATATATAATAAAGCCACTGTGTATATACTAGGAACTGGAATGAGCTTAGCAGTGAGAAAACCAAATCCCAGATGGATTTTATATAAAAAAAAAAGGAGTGAGCTGTGCAAATTGAATGAAATCAACTTTAACACCCAAAGCTTTTGCACGCATCAAATTTAAGTGCCACGAAAAAGGAATACAAAGACGACGACGACGAAAAGGAACAAAATGGATTTCCATGGAAATAAACACTTTTAGGCCTCCTCATCATGAGGTAACGTGAGATATTTTCATAAAGCACGAATTTCATTCATTCTTTTATGTGTGTTTGTTATGTGAAATATAAACTTTGATTATATTGCCACAGGTATTGGGTATTGAAGCTTTTTGTGTGTATATACAGGAAATAATAATAATATTTTCCAATTATTAGTTAAAAGGGTATAATTAAGAAAAAGTGTTTATATTTTAAACTTTTTCTTAATCCACAAAAAGATTTTATATAATATTTTTTTAAAAGCTTTTCATTATTTCTTATCATATACCTAACGCTCGTAAACCACAGAAAATGTGGGAGTTTGAAATCTTTAATAATATTTTTAAATGTTCACGCCTAGTAGCATTATATTGTTGCCCTTTTAAGAAAAACTTTTTTATGTCGTCCGTTAGGCCTTTAGATAACAAAAAAATAATTAAGAAAAGAAGAACATGGGACTGATGCTTTTCATTCTTTATTCTAAGAATCAAACGATTAGAACTTTTTCGCTTATAACCAAATCGGAGAATTCAAATGGACAACTGAGTGATGGAAGCAATAAGACTTATTAATTTAATACGTTCAACTGAAAAAATAAGGACTGTTACGATAAAGACTGAACTAAATTTACTAAACTTTTTTTAAAACGTCAGATTCACGTTTTCACTTTTTTACGAAAATAAGTTAAATGTAGTTAAGTCTAAAGAATTCTAAAGAACTTGTATTTGAACATTTAAACGTTTTTGTTTTGCCAAACGTCAGAAGAAAAGTCGGTTTCCTAGCGGTATGATTTTAGGTATGATTTTAATGAGGTGTCATACGTGGGGTTAATGTTTATTCCGAGGCAAAAAAACCTCCTATTTTATAATAAAATTGTTGATATTAGCAGTGAGCATTTTTGTTTAAAAGCTATCAGTGCTATTAAATTCAAGCATTTGTAACATTAAACTTCTTTTCTCTTTGGTTTTTTTTACATTCAGATGTCAGTCAGAAAATACTGTTTTTTTCGTGTTGACAGTAAGTTGTACTCGTTAACTTCTTTAATAGTTTGCACAGTTTACCGAGTGTTGGGAATGATGTCATATCGTCCAGTCCAGATACACCTGTAATTGAAAAGATCTGTTGAAGATAGTGCCTTACATGTTAATGCCTGTCATTTGCACTATCTGCTCCAGAGAAAGATTGAAGCACTTGCCAAAACTCTGTAAACGTTTGAAATAGCTCGAAAGAATAATACCCTCGTTTAGCATTGTCTGACTTGTTTTCTAATTTCTAGCAACAGAACTGGAACAGTTTTAATGAAATTCTAGGTCATATAGAGCTTCTTACGATAAGGTTTTGTAGTCGAAGAATAATAATTGGTGATACTCGAGTCTTAATTCGTTGGTTTTTTCCAGGTTTCGATTCATTTTACAGATTTTCTTTAGGTATAGTCGATTTGCTGAGCCAGAAACCACAATGGGTACTTGCCGACTTAAGTGTCGTATATCGGTCCTTATACCCTCCATACGTATTACGCTAAATATAGAATATGCATCAATAGTTCTTGCAAAAGAATAGAATAGAATCGCATTTTTTGTAGTTGGAGTATATATTTGGTTTTCTTTCAAAACCTCCCAAGTCCAAAAATCAAATTTAATTGTATTTCAAATAAAAGATAAATCACTCAACTCAAATACCAATTTCTTTTAACTGTAAATATTATGATTCATTTTGCCTCTGTCAACCAGTTTTTTTTTTTTTCAATTCTATTTTTCTAATGAATTTTTCAATTAAATTGAAAGAATAAATTACTGCACTTAAATCGGACTGTTTATTTTTAAAGAAAAAAGCTGACTCAAGAGTCGAAGATTGGAATTTGTTAATATACACCCATGTTCTGCATTCCATTCCACGAAAGTGAATTTGAGTGATCTATGCAATTCGTTCGAAATGTTTATTGTGAATTCGAATTTCGAAAATGAAAATTGATTGATTTCTCGGAAACTATTCCATCCAATTTATTTCTAAAATTATTTCATTGTTGCAGTTGGTTTAGTATATTTTTTGGTGCAAAATGTTAAACAGATTTTCTTTTTAGTATATGTTTAATTTTAGGAGAAATCGTAAGAACATATATGTATGTACAAATATAAGAATAATCAATTTATAATTTATATTTAGGTACCTATTCCTTCAATTTTGACAGTTCGAAGTAATTGCGAAATTTTCGAAATCAAATGAATTGTATTATTCTATATACATATGTACAAAGGTGAAATTGAAAATCAATTTCAATTAGATTTCGTTCGAAATTCAGAAAATGGGAAATTTTAACTAGAGCTAATATTTTTCTATACGAGATGATATAAAACTGAAAAAACTAATAAGTAACAATTAATTTGGTTTGATTGACAAGGAGATTGAGTGTTCGATAAACGATTTAGCTGAGAAAGTTTTTTGAAGAAAAACATCGTGTGATTGATTTTATATAAAACTAGCAAAACCCCCGCCCACTTCGCAGGGCGTTTTATTTTTTTTTTATTTGTTTTGCAGCGAATGTGTTGAAAAAAAGAGAAAATTATTAAAAATTAAAACAAAAATGTTACCGGTGACAGGAATCGAACCTGAGACTCCTCACCTCTAAAGCGTAGATCTTTCCACTCCACCATCACGGACTCTATTATTTTTGAATTGCGCAAATTACTTAATATTGTTCAAATCAGTAACCCTTGTGACCTTTTTTTAACATTTTTTCTTTAATTTTTTGTAATATTTTTTTGTCCTAAACCTTCTACCCTTATTCCTCTTTAATTTAAAAAAAATTAAGAAAATTGGTCAACCGGTTTGGCTGGTTAGCTAACGTACACAAAAAAAAAAACAAAACTTTATTTTATATATACATATATGTAGATTTATATACGTTACTGCGTCCCATTTGATTGAAATCGTGGGCTACAAATCTACAATGCCTTGTGAACTAGGCTTAGCTAGTTTGGTTAAGGGTTTATTTATTTCAGTTGCCATTTTGTATAAACAAAGAATATGTTGTCGACAAGAGTCTGGTTATAATATAAATCTTTTCATGAAGCGACCTGCACTTTTAAAATATTTTTGAATTAATTTAAACAAATTCCTTCTAGTTAAATTAAAAAAATATACTATCGAACTGAGTTTCTTTTAGGCATGACGAGTCCTGATTTTAATTTCTTTTTGTGCAAAAATTTGTAATAAACAATTCGTTTAAAAATATACAAATCTTTATTTTAAATTTAAACTCTGTTAATTCAGTACTAAAAAAACTGGACCTAAGCGTCCTTATTTGTGTCGTTTCGTGTTTTTTTTTTTAGAATGAAAGCCGTGCTGATTATTTATTGTCTTCTTTTCTATAAATCATTTCGAAATGATAATTTAGGAAATTGTCTTCCAGATAGCTTAATTTAATTAAGAAAGCTTCATTCAAAAATATGAACACACTGTGGCGTATACTTAACATTTCTAAAACAACCTGGCAGCGTAACACTGACACATTATGTCTTTTCATCAAAGTATATTTCTTCAAAAATCCCACAAGAAAAGTGAGAAAACTTCTAATAAAAATTCATACTTATTTTTTATTATCAAAACTTTTAAAAGAAGTCTGTTTGAAATAAAAACTCAAATTGTATTTTATTTTTTTCTAACTATCCAATGTTTTGCTTTTATTTGATTCTTGTTTTCTTCAGTTTTTTTTTTTTTGTTTATTTGTTTATTTCATTTTTTTTTCATCTTCATCATCTTCTTCAATTTCTTTTCTTTAACAATTATTTAATAATTAATTTAAATAAATTTTCTTTATACATTAATAATAATAATAATAATTATAATAATAATAGCTTTATTCTTTGTCTTATAACTAAATTCATTTTGTGTTTTTTTGCTTCTTTTTTTTGTTATCATCTGCAATTTAAATACATTTATAAACAATTAAATAAAATATATTTTATTAAAAAGAAAAAAAAAACTAAAACAAGAAAATAAAATAACTATAAATAATAATACAGAACAGTACAAGAGTTTGTAATAATAATAATAATAATTTTTAATAATAATAAAAATAAACAAACAATATAATTGTTATACTAGTGTCTAGGATATAGTTTTGTTTTGTTTTGTTTTTTTTTTTATTCATTTATATTTATTTGTTTTTTTTTTCATATATAATATATATAATTTATTTATTTAGTTTTCTTTAGTTTTTTTGTTTCTTGGAAATAATATTTTTTTTTTAAATTATTTTTTATATTTTAGTTTTAAGAGTTCTCCGTTATTTAAAGTAGTTTTTTTGTGTGTGTTTGTTGTTTATTTTCTTTTTTATTTAATAAATAAGATTTAAATCAATTCACATTATTTATTGTTTTTAACATTTTTAAGATATTATTTTTTTTCTTTTGGATAAACTACGTTTGATGTCATTTATTGTTTACTACGTTTTTGTTTTTGTTTCTTTTTTTTTATAATATAGGGAGCTAAAGACAGTACTAAATATATATCAAATATTTTTTTTTTTTAATTTATGCTAATTTTTGATGATTTTTTTAAATTTATTTTTATAGATATCCTCCTGCTCGATAATTGTAGTCATATCCAGCAAATGGAAGGTTTCTTGCAGCGAATACACTTTGTGTAGCGCTACTGTGTTGATGATGAGCAGCTGTAGTAGCATGTTGCTGTTGGTGTTGATGATTTTGTGGCTGTTGTTGTTGCTGATGCAATTGTTGCTGATGGGCGGCCGTTTGCATCAAAGATGGTGGTGCCTGATGGGCGGTGGGTGTTATGTAACCAGCTGCAGCAGCAGCAGTAGCCGCTGCTAAAGCGGCTTGGGAATGTGCTGCAAAAGCAGGTGGCATGCCACCCATATGGAAATTGTAATTACTTTGCTGTTGTTGTTGTTGTTGAAGTTGTTGTTGCTGTTGTTGCTGTTGCTGTTGTTGTTGTTGTTGTTGTTGCTGTTGATGATGCTGATGCAAATTATTTGAGGTTTGATTCGATGTTGCTGCCGCATACGCTGATGATTGTTGCTGTTGATTTTGTTGCGAATGTTGATGATTTGAATGTTGCTGATGTTGTTGCGGGTGATTTTGATGATGTTGCGTATGATATTTTCCATTTGGAAACATCATATTAGCCGCATAAGTACCTAGGGCGGCTTCGGCAGCAGCATATTGTTGTTGTTGCTGTTGTTGCATAAGACTACCATCGGCATAGGAATTATTGTTACTCTGGTGATTATTGTTATTTGTGCTAGACGATGTATTGCTACTTAAAATACCATTTGTGGCATTGGTACTATTTGTATTATTGCTGTGAACGTTACTGGTATTGCTATTGGTGTTTTGGTTATTGGAACTTGATTGATTACCACCACCATTGAGTGCGGGCTCTTTGCGAGCCCCTATATGTCATTCGCCACTTGCCGTTACAGTTGTCCATTGCCACGGGCTGTTATAGCCAGCTTTTTGTGTACTGAAAATAAAAAAAAAAAATATAATAATTGTTAATATCGTACAAACATCTAACGAAATAATCAAAAAAGTCTATATTTTTTTAAGAGACCACTCGTTTAGTAAATCAATTTATTATATATTTAGAAATAAAAGAGTAGATATTAAAAATTATCTTTTTCGATTCAAAATAGCTTATCTCTCTTTTTTTTATTTCAGTTTTTAGATAAAATTATTTAAAACTCTACAAAAAATATCACAAGGAATTCTTTAAGATAAACCTCTGACACACTGTTTTCTCAATTTTTTTTTATTTTACCCAGAAATGAAATAAAAAACAAACATAACAACCTTATACAAATTTCCTTAAAATTCAGCAAACATTTAAATAAACAAAAATTGGTTAATAACATTTCCACAATCACAATTTACGCAGTCAAATTCGCAAACAAAAAAACATTTCATTGGGTTATGCAATGCATTGAGTAATTAACAGAGTATATATACGTTGAATGAAATAGCATTTATTATAATGCAATTAAAACATCTGACGTCTGTTCTGATATGAAAAAAAATTGCCCTTAAAACCTTACAATAGAATAACACGTAAGAGTTAAACGTTATACAAAATGGGAATCGAGAAATAATGGATAATGGTTTTATTTTCTTCTTTAGCGTAACAGAAACTTTATTTAAAGGGAAGTTTTATATTTGTTAAAAAAAACTAAAATTCAAAATAATATTATATCGTTCATGGATTGAAAATAAAGAGAAATCAAATAATCAAAACAAAAATTACTTGATTTGCAACCCAAGTTGTAGGCTCCAAAAAGGAAGATTTCACACAAAATATCAAGTCTTCTTCCCTGGAGCGGCTTTGGGTTGGAAAATGGTCAAGCTAATTATTCCCATCGAATTGATTTTTCGATCGAATAATTAATAAGGTTGTAAAGTTTTTATAGAATAAACAGACACGTATGATATATCAACATGAATTTAATTGAATTTGATTTGGGGAAAAATCAATACAAAGTCTCAGAAGTATGATCTGAAACTTGAATACTCTCCAATATTCTAATATCATCCTCTTTTCAACGTGACCAAATTTTACATAAAAATCACAATTTAAATTTGACTTGAATTTCTATATCTCTTGTCGATCTACTGCTTCAAACAACTTATTTATTCCCAACCACAATAAGCGACCTAGAGGAATACTTAATTTTGTGGTAATATATTTTTTAAGCATTTAACTTCGTGCATTTGTGTGCAATTAACAAACTTTCTTCTTCGCAGTTCATTAAAATTCGTTCAAACAAAAAACAAAAAAGCAAAAAAAAAAAATACAAACCGAACAAAAATATAGAAAAACTAATTACAGTTGTACGTTCATGTTTTGTTACATTAATTACTTCAACTGTTCGTCTCACCCCCGCCATAAACAACAACAAACTGTCCCTATCCTCAACCCTTCAGCAATCTATTTGTTTTTGATAAATATTTAGGGTGCGCGCAATATGACCACCATTATGACTTTTCAAACCCAATATTAACTTTTCCTGTTTTTTTTTTTGTCATAAATTATTCAAATTCCCATAGCTAATGGAACCATTTATTCAAAACAAAATAAAACAAAAATGAAATATTTAATTGAGTGTATGTGTTGCCATCATGTTGCAGGACATTCTTTATGCGCCGCAAAGTCTGAACAATTAATCTATGGAAACGTCTCATGTTTCATCTTCGAATTTTTAAAGTGGGAGATATTTGTTTAGAGAAAGTATATATTTTTAAAACAAAAATAAACGGGAATTAAATACAAACAAAAAATCTATACAAACAATAAACATTGTGCACTAATAAGTTCGTGTTGCTTTTATCAAAGTCTCGTTTTTTTTCGTTGGTGGTGTTATTTTCTATACACTACTCGTATCTATATAAAAATTGTTTAATTAATATATTTATGTTTGCACCTAAATTAACTGCAAACGATTTTTTTTTTTAACACAAAGGCAGCGCCATAAAGTATGGCATGGCAACTCATTCAAGGTTGCTGAAACATAGTTGATTGTATCTCGATTTAGTTCGAATGTTTATGAGACACAAACAAAGTTGTGTATAAGTATATAGATTTTCTTTTTATCTATCTTGGCTTGTGTTTAATGAATAGCCATAGCTGGATTTATCACAATTTAGCCAGGATACAAAGAATTTCAGGGCCCTTTTATTATGAAACTTTTATAGGTGTTACTTTTGTCTGATTTTTTTTTCGACACAGAAAATATAGAAAGGTGTAATTATCAACTTTTTAAATTTAACGCAATTTTTTTTAGTATTATAAAGGCTAGTTTTTCAGTGGATGTGTTAAGTTAAACCAATGTTAGTTAATCCCCAATTAGTTTAGAAACCCAATTAGTTTAGAAGCATTCTTTCAGTGTAAAGTTTAATTTAAATTCTTTCGAAATCAAAGAGTTAAACACTATGGAAATGCGCTTTTGCTATCGAAACAAAGAGGGCGACACTATGTACGTACACAATTAAAAGGGCGATTTCCATAGAATCGCCCTTTCTATTTCAGTTAATCCAAAGTTAACTCAGCATATTCTTCCAGTTAACTCTAGATCTAATTTGACTGAAAAACATGTTTCACAAAGTAATCTAGGTTTAATTCTGAAACTGGAATGACCTCGTTCTGAAAATTGGGCCTAAGAGACGAGAGAAGTTAAGGGAAAAAATAAAATCAATTTTTCTGTAATCATTTCATAATTCTTTTCACAAGCAGCGATATGTACATTGTTTTGCAAGTGAATAACTGTATTTTTCCCAAAAAAAAAACCTATCCACTGTAAAATATCGATATGTTCGTTATTTCGTCCCAATTTTCAAATATGACAGTTACCTTCTGGGTACTCTCAATTGCATTCTATATATTTTTTGTATTGTTCCCAGGGCCTGTAAATTTTTCAATCCGCCTCTATTTGTATCCGTTGAAATGAACAACACTAAAAAACAACAACTATCAACAAAGTCATCTTGTTCATGCCATTTATGTGTAGAAAGCACGAAATAAATTGGCAAAAAAAAAACAACTAAAAACAAAAAATTAAAAAAAAAAAATCGCGAGACTCTAGTAAAATGATGCTGCTAAAAAAGATTGTGTAAAGTGCATACCTACACTGATGTAAAGTCGTTCAAAGCGAAAGAAGAAAAATCCAGAGAAATTTAGGTCATATAATAACCAAACATAATAAGATATATAACTTTATATAGTCGTATCATATTTTGCATCATGCCCACAGAAAAAAAAAAACAAAAAAAAAATGCAATATCAATGCAATTTTTAAGTATTTTTATATTTATGCGAAATACTTTTTTCATAAATATGAGTGAGGTGCAAAAAAAAACATTTAACCAAAGATGGCAGCCATATACGAGTACGATACAAATACAAGGTACATCGCAAATTCCTTATTTTAAGGTTTGTTAATTTAGACTTTCATTATTTGGAATGTGCTGCTTACAGAAAAATATATTTTCAAAGCTAACAGATACAGCTATGTAATGTATGTCTATAGATTTCTTTTGAACTTTTGTGCTAAATATTTGTATGTTGTTTGTATGTTTATAGATACACTAATAGTTATGCAAACATTTGATTGTGAATAAACAAAAGGTTTCGGTTAATGTAAATATTTTTAGGGCATCACGTTTCAATATATACACGAGTGAAATTTTAAATTAAACAGTTTCTATACAGATATTGAAAAAAATAAAACATGTTAACAAACATAATAAAATTAACGAGTCGAAAGGCGCCCTTTCAGTGGCGAAATTTTGGATAGAAAATTAAATGAATGTAATGTAATAGGGTGGTTCTTAATAAAAAAAAATTGGAAATTCAAAAAGGGACTAAAATTAATAAAAAATAATTAATTAATTAAAAAATAAATAAATAAGTAATAAAAAATAAAATTGTTTGTGTCAGCAAGTAGACCCTATAGTGGACGGAAAAGGTGATTCTTACGCTTTTCTGCTAGTTATTTAGTTAGTTTTTTGTATAATCTTTTTTTTGACAGTTATGATTTATAATTGACAAAGTTAAATACCGAATCTTTGTCAAAAACTATTGATAAAAAAGTGTTCTTGCTTTAATTTCACAATTTATAAGAATTTATGTATATTTGGAGACTAAATAATACTTTTCGGCGATAGCAGAGTTGTTGTTTATTTTTGTAGTAGATTTTCGTTGAGATTTTCAATTTTCTTACAATCGCTTTGATCTTTATACAGGTTCAAAGTTTGATTAAAATCGTTAAAGCCGTTTTCGAAAAAATTTGAAAAATCGAAATTTGAACCTTTAATGCATGGCAGCTACTCATAAAACAAAGTTTGAATTTCTCTTCTGGAGAATCAAATAAATAAATAAATAAATAAATAATTATCAGTACTATTTTTTGAAAAAAATCAATCTACCCATTTAGGCTGTATCTCAAATAACCAGCAGACGCACAGATACACAGACGCCTTTTTAAAGTATCCTTTCGAAAAGGGCTTTGAATTTTGTAGAAGACTAATTTATTTAAAGAAATGTTAAGGTAAAACTATAGCTTATAAAATTCTACACAAAATGATTAAAACACTTTTGTTTGTAAAAACAATAAATTTCATTAAAAACGTGCACGAACGTGTCTAATTAGATTAGATTTATTATTAGATTAGAATAGAATAAAATTTCATCGGAGTCATAAATAAATTTGTAAATTTTTAAATTAGTTTAGCGAAACTTTTATGACATTGCAAAAGTCATCTGCCACAAAACGCGTCTATTATACTTTGCACGGGGTGCAGAAGTGATGTGCATTAAAACAAACAAGAATCCAGAATATTTTTTGTGTAGAATTGCAAAAGCTACAGTTTTTGTGTTTACAATTGTTTTTTTTTTTTTGATTTTTTTTCACGATACATACATATTGGCAAAATAAAGCATTTGAATCCATTTTGTCTCTCGTCCAAATGTAAGGTAATTTTTAAGAAAATGTTAAAAAACATGCGTGGCATGTCTGCTTTTTGCAGATTTGGAATTCTTTGCAAAGTAGCAAGTTGAGCTATTTTTTTCTTTTCGTTTTTTCTTTTGTATGTTTGCCCTTAATATATTCAGAACTTTATAGATACTATTTTTTCTACACACTCTTCTCTTCGACAAATAAAAGAATAGAAAAAAACAATTTTTTTTTCGAAATCAACATTTTCAAATCAATATTTTGAATTTGACACTTAGAACCTTGTCATGTTCAAGGCTGCAAGTGTTTTTTATATATTAAATAATATTTTCTTATTATCTTATAATATATGTAGTATCTACATATGTATATTCAATTTAAAAAAAAAAACAATTTTTCAAGGTTATCTAATCTTTGTATTTACTTTTTATATGTACATACATACATACGGCCTCATATGCCCAACTGTGCTGAAACAAGAGAAACCAATATACCTACATTTCTACCTAAATATATTTGCAAAATTTTTAAATTCGTTTCATTAGCAAGTCTCGTATTAACCACCTTAAGCTAGAACTAATAAAAATACATTTGAAACTTAAAAGCAAATACCATATTCTGTGTTTGGCTTTTATTATATGAATCGTATTCATACTCGTATTTATGATTCTAATCCAAGCGTAGAACTGCAAACTGTTTATGAATAAACATTGTCTCGGAGAATTTAGGTAAACATACATGCCACCATTTTGCAAATTAAATAAATACCAACCGGACAAACTCAAGGACAAGTTAATAATATAAACACCACTTCTATTTTATCTACGCACTATAAAAAACTATTCAAATATAATTTTGCGTAGGTAAATATTAAAAACAAAAAAATAAAGTTAAAATAAATCCCATGGCCAAATATTTGCAAAAAATCATCACACACATACGTATGTACGTCGTACATACATTATGTAGTTAAAAGTTAAGTAATTTAATTCGACAAAAAAAATAAAATTATTTATTTTGAATGTGAATGATAAGATAAAAAAAAAATCGTCGCCTTCAATGATGAATTTGCTTAACGTTCTTTTCCATAAATTTTGTATTTTCTTGCATACATGAATATTATGTTATCTATATTTTTTAATTATTAAATTAACTGACTGTTTCCGGTGCTTGATATATATATATTTATTGATTAGCATTATGGGTCAAGGCTGCCACACCTTTTAGCCTATGCTGACGACAACGATATAGTTAAACTTAATTAACACTCTCCAACTTTACAAATTACAACAACAGAATACATAGAAGCTGACGATGTAGATTTGAATATTTTTTCTGCTGACTTGGTTGTTTCTAAAATACACAAGAAAAAAAAATTATTCTTGACTAAAACGACATTGGCAGCACATCAAATGCATTGGGGCTAGGGAGAATTTTATATAAACGACAATAATAACAAACAGCAGCAGAAAGTTTTTGTAGTTAACTAGGCCACGACCTTCAATTAATCACAGATACAATTTATTATTGGATTGAAACAAAAATAAATTCAAAATAAAAAAAAAAGAAAAAAAGGGGGGAAATATGACCAGACAAGGTTATATATAGGCCTATGTTGTTTTGAAAGGTTATATAGAGATTAACGCTACAATTTTACAATACGATACAATTTTTCAGCCATAAGTTTATTTATAGGTAGACCTTAAAAAAATAATCACAAAAGCCTACTCGGACGAGATAATTACATAGGTACATTAAAATAAAAGACGCACTGTCTTTTAATATAAAAAAAAAAATCAGTGAACGAGCCTAATAAACTGAACCGAACTAATGTCACATGCCAAATTATTGGCAATTGGAAAGTGGAAGTGTTCATTGTTATTGGTATAATATTTAACAAATAAATGCAGTTTTTGAAAAAGTTATTACCATTTTTAAAGTAAAATTATAATTCGACAAATCAGCAGGTAATTCCGTTTTTTTTTGAATTCTCATTTGTCAAAATTGGTATGGTATTAGAGTCGGGAGTGAGATCCAGACTCTAGAAATAATATATAATGATGATTATATTTCTTGCAAAATATAATAAGGAATCAAAGTTTTTTGAATATTTTATAAACTAAAAGTCAGGGTATTCATGCAACGTCACGTGCGTCATCGTAAGTTTACTAATTATAAGTTTGCAGTCCTTTTAATAATTTGGGATATGCTTTCTAAATAAATCAGCTGTTCAGTAAACGTCAAATATTAAACGTTAATTAAAAGATTAAACTCAAAGACTATTTTTGAGCACAATAATTATTTTGTTTTTATAAATTCACAACGAAATTAACGAAAGATTATCAACAGTGATGCTAAAAATAAGTAAAAAAAAGAAATTTGTTTATAATTATTATGAAAAAACTGTTCTTAATTTAATTTTGTAAGTATCTATATGAACTTCGTTCCTAATTTGTATCTTTTTTATCACCAACAAATTTCTATCCAATAGTTACAGAACACGGGCACCATTTTGTATTTTAAGTTTTTATTTATAATATTTCTGAACACGCCAAAAAATGATGTATGTTTAAGTTTAACAAATTCCCTTTTGAAGCAAATTCGTTGGGGAATTTTTATCCAATTTATGTAAATCTGGGAAATGACAGTTCATTAAGAGTTTTTATAAAAATATCTTAAGATGGAAACATACCTATTTCATGTAGTGTGCAAGGTATTAAAACACAGTGAAATGTCATATTTCTTGTTTGTGGGAAAATTGTGAAACATGCACGTTGATTTAAACTATACTTTCTTTATGAGTATTTTCTCATTGTTCGTAAAGATTTTGTTTGCAAAAAAAAAAAAATTGCATAAACGTTACATGTGGAGGTGGGGGAACCCAGGTGGTGTGTTGTGCCTTAACACTTTACAATACACCACACGAGATAAGTGTGGTTCCGGCTTAAGAACGCGTTTTTTTTTTTTAATCTAATATGAAATTCCTTTCAACCAAAGATTCGATTCTGTTTAGAAAAAGAACCGATTTTTTCTGTCAAACAAATGTTGCATATTTTGCAAGATTTCAAAAAGAATTTACACCGATTTGCACATACTTTAGCAAGATTTGACATTTCTAAAATCTTATATTAAATTTCATTTTGTTTTAAGAATACAAACTGTGAATATTTTAATTATGTTCATACCTACATATGTATATTAAATATTTGTGCCCTCTTTTTCAATAAACAAAAAAAAATACATTTCGCGATAGTGAAAATAAGTTTCATTTAATTGAACTGTCAAGCACCACACAAACAATCACAAAAAAATTCGATTCTTTACACATTGCTTTCAACAACAGAAAAAACTTGTTTATAAAAAAATTAGATTTTTTTGTTGAAATGAATTCGACATAACTCTATTTAATAAAAGATCAGTGGTAAAAGCTTCATATTTTGCAAATTTCTATTTCATACCTATATTTACGTATGTATATATGTAGGTGCACCTATCTACGTAAGTACATACAGACATTTTTTAGTCTTTTTTTGTAGATAATAATTACAATGTTGTACATAAGCAATTTTTTTTTTTAAATGAGTTGAATGATAATATTTATTCATCTGATGCAACAGACTGAAGTTGAAGTGCAAACAATATACCTATACCTTGAGAACCATTCAATCAACTTACTTACAAGTGCCATTGAACTGTAACAAGACTTCAAATTGCACAAATACATTCAAACTGCATTTGAATAGAGTATTATTGTAAAAGCACATAAAAATACATAAACATACACATATACATATTTTCATTTTTATTTACCAATCAATATGCAACAGCTAAACAAACTGATTGATTGATGCACCTTCAAACACCGTCACACCAGTTTATTATTGCACGACGACGACGACGAATTGAACTGTCATTTTGTAAATTAAATTGTTTCTTCTTTCTCTGTCTCTTCCATAACACCAAAATAAGAAAAGACTTACAGGTTTTCTCTCGAGGAGGGACCTAAGGGAATCTAGCGGAAAAACAAAGATTAATAGACAAGAGAGTCCTGCTCCCTGATGTAGTGTGGATTGAGGAATATAAGGAAGATGTGAGGGTGGTAGATGATAGGTCTTTTTCTATTCTTCTAGCACAACAATAACAGTTATAACTACCATCCTATACATCATCATCACTATCTCCTTCTCAACTCAACCGTTACTGTTGTTGTATATTTTTTGTTTTCTTAGATATTGACATGAAATTAAAGGCAAACAAAACATTAACTCTAATTGTTTGTCCAACAGAGTGCGCTGGCTGCTGCTGCTACTGTTATTGCACTCGAGTTTATCTCAAGTGTGCTAAAATAAAATGGAATCAAATGGAAACAGTAAAATTACAAAAACAAAGAAAAAAAAATTTTATATAAAATACAGGAAACAAAGCCAAACAACGGAATTGCGAGGGAAACATGAAAAAGAAACTGCAACCTAAAGGGGCGAGATAAATACATATATATGTAGATAGACAGACTCAGTGGATTTGCGCTTGCGATATACTAGGTATGTACTATATTTACTTTAATCAATGAACTGACGTTTTCGTGTGTGTAACATACAGAATACATACAGGGTGGTGCTTATGCAAACATACTTAAATAATTTTTTTGCATGTAATTAATAATTATTAATAATTAATTATACCTCTGTTCGTTTATGTACTTCGCCGAAACTGAGAATTTCTACTAATTTTAGTCCAAAGTTCTATCAAAATTCATAAAAACAAAATTTAATTGGACTAAAATTTCTATAAATTGTTAGGTATTTTTGGGCAAGAGACGTAAAAGGTCTGCACGTGTGTTCAAATAAACAAACAGACAAAATATAGGTTTGTTCGTTTATTTCCTAAATAAATATTTTCAGATGGGATTCATTACAAATTTATTACTTTATATTTATAAACTGTTCGATTATTGTTGTACTTAAAAAGACCTTATAGGCTTGCATGCATATACCTACGTAACGGTTGTTTTTTAGAGGTATAGAACTTTAAGTTGGCAACACTATTTTAACTGCGGCCATTTTGTCAGCTGTCAAGTGAATAATTTTTAGTTTGGTTTGGCATTTCAACATGAAAAGTCACAGGATCATCTAGCAAGGCGTAGATTCGGTGAATGGGCCCAAAACAAGATTGCTGTTGATCCCAATTTTCATAATTTTGAATGGATACGTCAATAAACAAATCTGCCGTATTTGGACTTTGGAGTGATGAACGCTATAGAGCCATGATTACTGATTTTTTCGTTCATCAATTGAACAACCATGATGTGCAGGAGCTGTGGTTTCAACAAGACGGCGGTGCAACATGTCACACAGCTCGTTCCACAATATTGATTTATTGAAGGAAACGTTTGGTAACCTTATAGTTCCTCGTAACGGACCCATGAATTGGCTTCCAAGATCGTCCGATTTGACGACGCTTGACTATTTTCTGTAGGGATATGTGAAGTCGCTAGTATAAGCCCGAAACGATTGACCACTTGGAGGACAACATTCGCCGCATTATTGCCGATATACGGCCACAAATGTTGGAAAAAGTCATCGAAAATTGGACCTCCAGATTAGACTACGTCCCAACCAGCCGTGGCGGTCATATGCCAGAAACATATTTAAATTATAATGCCAGAAGATTATCTTTCGAATAAAGTAAATTTCATGTCAATCTAAAAAATCATCTTTGATTCATTCAATTTCAAAGTTCTATACCTCTAAAAAAACACCCTTCAGTTAAAATAATTGAAAGTTCCATAACTAAGTATAGTTAACGGAATTCAAAATAATGTTTAAAAAATTGAAAATTTGAATATGATAGATTTTCGTTAAGATTTTTTACATAACGAAAATCTACTACATTCAGTATTATTTACATTTACACTTTCTCATAGTGTGAGCTTGTAAATTACAAAATACGTGTCTCTAGCGTTTGATTTCTTTATATAATCGTTGGCAAAAACATCTTAGGTATTTTAACGAAATTACTTATTTATCCACATTGTTGGGTGAAATAGCTAATTAACATGAATTAACTTTTTTGCTTTATAAGATTTCGCAATCATCTAAGTGATCCTATTTTTTGTATGACAGCTAATCGTTTTGTTTACACGAAACCAATATAATCGTACTAGCCGTATTGAGAAAAAGTTAGAAATAAGTAAAGTTTAGATTCATTTTAATTTTATAAGCAATACAAAAATTATAAATATACAAAATAATGTATGTATCTACATATGTATGAACATGTTATATTAAATAAAATGTTTTAAAGTGAAAACGAAACACTAGAAAATTACAAATACCTACATAATAATGAAATATCTCTACAATTACGTGTATAAGCATATTACATACTTCAATTAATAATATAATCTTCTGTTATTCAGCTGGTACATGAAAAACCATGCTCAAAAAAAAAAATAAGACCAACAAAAACACCCCAGACAGACGTCATGCAAATATATTTTCAATTTCTAACACAACCATATTCATATAGCCAAAACATGTTATTTCCCATCACAGTGAGAGTTCTCTCCTCCCCTTATAGAAAATAAATTTTATAATCTGACATACGAATGGTATTTCGTGCAAATTGAAATGACCTTTTTGACGTATGTAGTTGAATGAATTAATTTTGCCATGATGGGTCTGCGATTTACCCATAGACAGATATAGATATCTACACACACACACCCCATATTCATACACCAGAGGTATGTCACCTTTCCTTGACCTATTTTCATAAACGACTGTTTTTTATTTTATATTCTCATGGGAAGATGAACTGTGTTGTTCGAATCGGATCCTAATGAAACAAAAGGTTGACCATGAGTTTGAAATAAAATAAAAAAAAAAAAAAAAAAAAAAATGACAACTTGGACAACCATAAACCTCTAAAATGATATAAAAAGTAAAAAAAAAAAATATTACACAATTAAAATTATTTAATTTTAATTTTCTTCCGAAAGTTTTCATTGTCATAAAATTTTATTGTACATAATGACAAAATAAAACTAACAAATTGCGTAATTTTATATGTAGATATTTGCAAAAATACAAACACTAAATATATACATATATACAGCTGCACGTACGTAGGTATTAAGTACTTACCCTTTTATTAAAACAACATGTGGCATTTTTTTTTTTTTTTTTTGAAAGACAAGTTGTCATTTTGTTTTTAATTATTCAATCCAAATGTGACAGTTGAAAAGGGGTACATTTTTGAGTTATGTGGTCGATTGGGTAATCTAATTTATGAAATTAAAAATTATATTCATACATATGTTTGTATATGAGCTTTTAAAAATATTACACGATATAGCCTGAGTTTGAGAAATGTAAATGAATTGAAAGATTATTTAATATATACACGAATGAATGTGATGTGATGTGACGAGCGTGACAATCGCATGATCTGAACATATTATCTATACATATGTACATAAATATTGAGGAAATCATCTGACAGTTTTAATTGAAGAAAAATAAATGAAATTAAACACACACAAAAAAATACTAATGCAAAGCGTGATTTCTTGACAGAATGCGTATCTCAATACGTTAATAGTCAACATTAAAAATTTAATGGAGATTAATCATGTCTGCACTTTGATTAAAAAAACCCACTTTTATAAAAAAATATTATACACACCTAAATACATACACACCTAAATACATACATACATACATACATATAAGTAATCAGTTAATTTTTACGATTTTTTTCTTATGTTAGGATTTTCGTAAATTTCTTAATTCAAGTTTGAAGAGAATACACAAAAATTGTATGCTTTCGTTTTATTTTGTTGTTGAGATTCTGATTTTTATTTAAATTTTATTTAAATCACACACAAAATGAGTACCGATTGAATGCAAGCTTAATAATTGTAAATTATTAATTTCAATCAAGAATAGTCAAAGAACATGATAAGTTCTTTTCCCTTTCATTGAACTTCAATTTTATATGAATCGCTGAACCCTGCCAAGCTTTGCTGCTTTGTTAAACAACAACAATTTAACTTTCAAAGAAAAAAAATGAAGGAAAAGCTCAATGAGGAGAAAACTAAAACAGTGGTCTTTCTAAACCGTCTCGCTTTTAATAGGAAAGCACTTTAAAAAAATTAGTAATTTTCGAGCCTTTTAAATTCTTTCGGACTTATACTCTTTTTTTATACAAATATGTATGTTTGTATGTATAGAGAGAGATAGAGATAGATACAGGAGTAACTGTATCAATTTAATGTTAATTCATGGTATTCCTCAGGGTAGCCATTTGGGTTCTATATTGTTTTTAATTTTTTAACAACCTAGTTTCGAACATACAAAATTCATCTGTATACTAATTTATGTTGGGTGGATAAAACTTTATTAAAGAAGGGAAGAGTTTACAAATTTTCTGATAGAGAAATAATTTTAGATCCTTATATAATTTACTTTAAAGGATCGAGCTATATTTCATTTTGATACAAAATTCAATATTTGTTAACTACAGGTCGGAAGAAGGGTTGCTTAAAAAAAATAAAAGGGAGTTAAACTCTCTATTGTATCAATCGTTAATGAAAACCAGTTAAAAATTTAACTTTAAGGGACTCACAACTCCCTACCATTACTGTTGTGTTGTTATTTTGTAAGAATGGATGCGACCAATTTTTTGCCAAATGCGAAGGGCAAAGATGAGAAACACAATTAAATAGACTGCCACAGTAATATTTCTATTTAGTTTTAGCCTATTCTTTTGTCTAAAATTTCTTAAGTTGAAATTCCGGGCAGAGATGTTATAATAAAAAATATTTGAAATCTTTTTTAAATTTTTTTAAAAATATTTCTTCAACTCTGTATAATTTTTTATACTAATTGGTCAAACCAGACATACCTTTTATTTTTTTTTTTTATTTTTTATTATCGTCTTATTTTGGGATTTATTACATTTTAAATATGTATAATAATTTATGAAGACAAATTCAAGTTTAGTTTTATTTTAATCCTAAAATTGCAAATTAAAAATTTAAGACTTAATTGAATTGAACTTTATGTCAAAAGGCATCATAAAATAAAACCAAAAAATTAGCAAGAAGATAAATTCCGTCAATAGATATTATTGTTTTGACCAAAAGAACAAGTTTAGTAACTAAAAGTAATGAAAATTTACATTTTATTGCTTTGATCTTTTAATAAGAGAATTTCAATTTTATTTTTGTTTGATAATGAAAAAATATTTTTTATTTTTTTTTTTTATAACATTTTTTATTATACTCGCTTTTTTGTTTGTTAATTTATCAATTTTCTTTTAAAATTTTGTTTTTTTTTTTTTTAGTTACAAATATGAGGTTTTGACTGTTCAACGACAATCTAGTAAATATGCAGGTTTCAAATGCAATTGTCAAACAACAAAACCTTAATTGGGACGGACTTGATCAGGTGGCCTCGGTAGCGCAATGCATAGTGGATGGGCTATGAGGGAGCTTGGCCCAGGTTCAATCCCCAGCTGGGGCAAAAAGTTTTTCAAATTAAAATTGA
Organism: Epistrophe eligans; assembly: GCA_951394125.1. Taxonomy (NCBI): domain Eukaryota; kingdom Metazoa; phylum Arthropoda; class Insecta; order Diptera; family Syrphidae; genus Epistrophe; species Epistrophe eligans. The sequence goes on along the minus strand of OX596031.1, from coordinate 12,676,651 downwards.
ACAATGACCAAGCACCACTAAAGGAGTCTGATGATCGGCTTGGCAGTCGTGAAATAGCTATAACTCCAGCCTATAAAATCTTGGTGGTAGCTCAACCAATTGATGTTGTTTCATTCAAACCTTCAACTTCAATATTAATATGATGGTGCGAAAGCTTGGCAGCCTAACTGCGAGTGTGTTATCACACAAAAACCCCTTATGACAATCTAAATAGTTTTCCGCTAATGAAATGTTTATTCTAGTATCGATATTTCAAAATTATTTATCGATCACGATTTTAAATAAATCTTCTTTGTTCTGTTAATTATTATCGGTAATTTATATTATTACCTTCCTCTACCTACATACCGAGAAATGAAGGACCGGCCTTAGCCATGCGGGCGCCCCCGGGAGAAATTTTTTTTTAGCGCCCTTTTTTTCAGATGTTATTTTAATTATGAATATTGTTGAGTATGCATGAAAAACTTGTGTAGTTAAAAAATATTGAAATAGTCACAAGTAAATGAATTCATTTTATTATTAAAAATATTAAACGAATGTTGAAAAAAACTATTTGGTGACAAAATACAAAAATAAAAATTAAAAAAGTAACAAATTTCTTTACATGATGTGTTTGCAAAATTTTAAATTGTTTTTGTTTTATTTTCACCGTATTTTTATGAAAAATACAAAAAAATTAATACGTGTAAGAATAGGAGTCTATTTAGTGCCAGATATTGAAAAGTAAAAGTTGTTTAAGAAGAATTTAAATTTTACTTAAAAAAATAACTTTTGTTTTGTTCTTACAGTCGCTGTTCTTTTGCTAGGTACCCGGTAGTCACTTACATATACACGTTAAGTTACTGTTACATGAAATCTAATAAAAGCGATTCAAAAAAGTGTTTATCTGGTTCTACACGCCATCCACACCGCCGCCTATTTCAACCTACCCTAAGGCCACCACTGTACATTATATGTATATAATCAAATTAAAGTACCTCATCGATAGAGCTTGTCTTTTACAAAACTAAATATGTATATTAATTAATCATCAATGTAACGAATATGAGCTTAGTTATATGACTATATATAAAAAATCTCAGTTATAAAAGTTAATCTCCTTTTGATGTTTTTAAAGTGCAAGGCTTCTTTTCTCTTTTATCAAGACCCGCGTGATTTTTATTAAGATTATAAAACTAGAGCTTTTTTTTTTAATTTTAATTTTTGCTTCGTTTTTTTGTCCATTATTTCATTATCGTATTATGAGTAGGTATTTTAAAAATAAAAAATGACATCATGTTTTGCGAAAATATCACGCATTAGTTACACAAGAAGACAACAAACAAAAAAAATATATAGAAGGAAATAATTTGAACACGACTATAATATTATAATGACAAGAATGCGACGATACTTTTGTAAAGCATGATTTCATGATGGAAAGGAGACAAAATATAATGTGATTTTAAATAACACGTTCAAGACCTTGGGACATTCTCACGATTCATTAATCCCCTGCAGTTCTAATAGGTATCTATAAATAAAACCGGAAGATTTATTTTAGGTCTAAAAAATGTCTATATGGGATAAGAATGATTTGCAAAAAATTACCTTGAAATGAGAGGCTTTTGAGCCTAACCAAAAATAAAATAATAATAAAAAATAACAAATAATCTCACCAAAAAAATATGAATATAAATTTAAAAGATAAATATATAAAGTTCTCCTACACAAAAAATTGTTTGTAAAAACTGTAAAATGAAATTTTAAAAGCGTCATATTTTTTTTATGAAAACTTCTTATAATTTATGGGAATTTTATATCAAATTTATAAATTTCGTAATTTGAGAAAACTAACAAAAATGTCATTTAAAAATAAAAATATCTGATAAAGTAAGTTTATGAACTGAAATTACTAGGCTAGTATATTTTAATTTTGTTTATAAAAATAATTAAATATTTTAAATTAATAATGAGACTACTTTGATTAATTGGTTTGAAAGATTCGACTTTAGTATACGTAAATAAAACATTGTTTAATACATTTAATGAGTTATTTTTATTTTTTACAATATTCTTGTTTTATTTATTACACAAACTTGTACGGGGTTTCAGGTGGCTAGGTATTATAAACAAAAATATTTTCAACTGAAAAGTCTACAAAAATTACTTAAAAATTATAGTATTTTTAAATAAAATATTTGTTATTAATTTTTAAACTTCTTGGGTGCAATTTTATTTATTCAAATGGTAGTTCTTCTTTATTTGTTTTTATAGGAATGTCTTTTACCTTAACAATTAAAATGGAGCCCTGGTTAGAAGGAAGTTGTTCTTATACTTTAACATCTTTATTAATAAAAATGCTTAATTTTCTTTTAATTCAAAATTCAACTAAAAATTTAATTTTGCGAATTAAAATATTTATTATTAAACACAATTAAGTGCTAGTTGACGTTAAGTATCAAATCTTTACGAAAATCTACTACATTCTTAATGAACTCCTATTATTTAGTCTGCACCCAAACACTTTCTCACAATGTGTGAACTTTTGCAGACACACTTTAACTCATTTGAGCATGTAAATTACATAAATTAAATGTGTGATTATAATTTGTTTTTATCTATAGTCTTGGGTAAAAATACCTTATAGGTATTTTTAACTTTATTACACGTTAAACCACCAATTTATATAGGTACTAGATGTGTGAATTATTTAATTAACTTTTTGTTTGTTTCATTGATACAAATTTCTTATTTACTTGACTAATTAAAAATAATTATTGTTTGATTTGAATTTATTAATAGGGGTGAATATGTTTTAAGAAAATTATGTAAATATAAAATGTGATTCTTCAAAAAATACATCAAGAAAATTTAACAGTTTCGTTTATTTTCATTAAAAAAAAAATAAAATTCAAGCACGTGTTTTAATTTTGAGTCATAAATTTCCCCAATTTTATAAAATCAGATAATATTATTAATGCTCTGAAAGGCCAATTTAATTTATGAGATTAATCACCATACCCTATTAAGAAAAAAAAATAAATAAAAAGGGGGATGCCTTCGCATTAAAAACAAAAATGACACATCTGCATTTTTCTTCACGCTCCAATTAATTTTAAAGACCATAAAAACTCTGAGTGGAATGTTGAAAATGTTTCGTCCTAGTTTTGCGCAATTAAAAATGCCAATAGAAGTATCCCGACATGGGTCCATGTTTGCACGCTCTTCGAAATAAAAAAAAAAAAACGAAATAAAAACTTCGGGCGCACTCCAAAGATTCAAAGCAAAAAAAAAAAACTTCCATCATCCCAAAAGAAACTAAAAATGTCAATCAAGTGCCGCTCTCTTCTTTCGTCTCTCGATGAAAATAAAAAAAAACAGAAAAGAAAAGAATTCCACCATCTCTTCTTTATTCCCGGGACTTTGGAAACTATTTTCATTAGAAAACGACACGACAGCTGGTTTTTGTTTGAGCTCTGAGTGAAAAAAACACGGCCACATGCCAAACAAGACACACAAAGTGCGAACAAACAAAACGAACAGGCGCAGAGGTAAATACAAACACAAAAAACAAAACAAAAAGGATCCAGAATTCAGAATCCACATTGAAGTCTCGAGGCGATATAGAAAATTTGTAAAACAAAAAAAAAGGGAATACCTTATCTTTACTAGGTATAGCCGCAATGATTGAAGGAACGAATTTCAAGGAGGAATATACACACCTTTTGACAGGCCGCACGAGACAAAAACCACCACCACCATCGCCATCACCAGAGCACAAATCAAGCACATACATACATATACAATACACCATTCTGCGCTGGGCGATGAGATAATTTTACACAAGTGTTCCCTGGGGATAGAGGTCTGTGCGTGACATGCATCCCTTATTACTCGGCTCAAATAACCGAATTGCACGATTTGATGCGTTTTACATAAAACCATTACCAAGTTAACCACCCACGATAAGCGAAGCGAGTATATGAACTTGGTTAGCTATTGTTAAAGGGTAAATTTATATACAGAAAAGTCTTAAGTATAGGTTTGGGGATAGTGAAACGTTTCAAGAATTGTTAAATTAAGTCCAAAGTTGATTGTTTTTCGATTGAAGCCATAAGGGGAGCCAATTTAATTATTGAAAAGGTCATTTTCCGATAGTTATCTTCTTTTGTTAGACATCGGGATTCGGAGCTATTGAGATTCGAGAGGGAAAAGAAAGAAGTTTTTTTCAATTAATTTGATTTTAGATATACCTACATGAAGAACTTTTCAAATAAAAACTAAATTATATTCCTCCGTACCTATACCTATGAATAAATAATGAGTATATGCTCGACGTTTCTAATGCTTAAGTCAAACTAAAAAGTCATGTATTTACATATATATATGCATTTGTAACGGTGGTTGAATTTTTTTTATTATAAAAATTATTTTCAAGTACGTTACAGACCTAATAATTTTATTACTCTTAACTAGATATAAAGCGATATATAAATAAAACGGAGCATGTGCTCATAGTAGGTGCTCAATAGAAAGAGCTGGATCAGGTGTTTTGAAAATGCTTTTTTATATGTGTTTAAGAATTTTACATTTCACCAAATGTAAAACCTGCTCTGAAAAGTGGAATTTTGAGCATATGCTTCATTAATTTCATGGACGAGACTAGAGAAATGGCAATTTATAACAGTTGATTTAAAAGGGAGTGCAGAAAAATGCTTCACGCGACTTGAACAAAAAAACCTCTAGTTGCTCGTAGTATGCGCATCGGCGGAAAGACCTAGTCCTGGGGGGCCTCATAAAAAGTACCTTTTAAATCAAAAGTGATATTAATTTGTATTTCTTTAGTCAAATTAAACTTCAAATTTAAAAAAAAAATTGTTGGGACTTTTAATTTCTGATGTATGGATAAAAAAAATTGTGTAGCCTGTGGAAACATGGATAAAAAAAATTTCAATAATTTTTTTTAAGTTAGCATAAATTATAAAAGTATCTATGAGAGAATTTTTCTGTTCAATTATATATGGTTATTGTCAATATAGGTGCATATTTTTACAGTATAATTTCTGATTACCGAAATCTTCCGCCGGACATATCCCTTTGTCGGAGAAATTTTATTATACAAGCTTTTATATTTTAGAATTTTTTAGATTTTATATTGTCTGCATTGTGGTACAAAAGAATTAACAAAAACTGTTTTTAACGGTACCAGCCATAGAATGATTTTTTTTTTTTTATTTTCGACATTTTGAGTAAAAATATTATTGTATACAATTTTTTTCATAAAATAATTTTTGGATACAAAAAAAATTAAAATGTATTTGAAAAATAAGTAAACATCTAGAAAATGAGTAAATTATTTAATTTGAAAAAAAAATGAACCTACCTATTTATATATGTATATAATGTATGTATTGTATATGTATTATTAAATATCTAAATACAACAAGAATTTTAATTAAAGAATTTTTATGTAAATAAGAAATTCATTTTTAAGAAAACAGCTTAAACAATTTTTGAAATAAATTTTTGCGTTATTTCAAATTTTCTTGGAATTTTTTTTATTAAAACCATTATAATATTATTGATCTATCAACATTGTACCTCTTTATTGTGTAGCCTGTGGATACATTTAATTTCTTAATTACAAGATCAAGTTCATGCGATCCAGTCATGCGATTTATTTGCTTTGTTAAGCATTTCAAATAAATTAGAAGTATAAATTTTGCATATTTGATAAATTAAAATATGTACATATATGTATTTAGTTTATTTAAACAAAAAAGCCTCTCTTAGGCAAACATTTTCACCATCGCTCTCCGACTAAGAGAGTTTTTACTGTATTTATTTCCTTTTTGCCTTGCAGTTTCCTTTAAACCCATTTTGTGTATTACCTACTTGCATCTGTGTAGACGTTGCAGTTGCCATCATCATAAGATATTTTTCATCACATGATAATTATACCTAGTTGCATTTTTTCTTTCAGTTCTTTTTCATATAAGTAAAGTATCTTCATATAGTAACCCAACCAACGAGAGACGTTCCAAAACACTAATGAGCCCAATTAGAAGATGATATAGAATTACAAACATGAAAAAGGGGTAAAACAAAAATAAAAAAAATACAAAATAAATTGCATCGCATATTACGAAATAATGTATTTACTCTTATGTATTTTGCACATGGTTTTAATATTAAAAAAAAAAACATTAATTAGTAACAATCAAGGAAATTATATACACAAACAAATAATAATTTAAAATCCACTTCACTTGATCAGGTTGGTTATTTTTTTAAACTTATTTTATTACCTACCTTAAGTCACTTGTATTTTTTTTTCATAGGCACATATAGAAGCTCTTTAATTACATATACATACATAGGGAATAATTTCAGCTTGAAATACATATGTATGTGTAAGTTAACTAAAATAAAAATTGATTCTGATATGTGATCTGTGCAGATTTATGTGAACAATTTAAATTTTTTCTAAATCTTTTGTTGATTCTTCTGTATATTCTTATGAACTCTCTTATAAATATAAATTTAAACTCGATTTAATGCGAATAATTAATCTTTACGAGCTTTTACGATTCGCAGTTCGCTGACATTTTTAAAAATGTGCAAGGCACTTATTACATCGGGATCATGAAGTTATAGACTGACAAAAATCTCGAATGGACAAAATTTCGAAAAAAAAAATAAATAAAAATTATCCGGAATTTAAAAATTTTAAATGACAAAAATCCCGAATGAACAAAAATCTTGAACTAAACATAATCCAGAATTTTTAAAATAGTATCTCGAAATACAGTTGAATCTCGAAAAGATAAATAAATATTTTCAAACTGTTCATGTTTTCGAACATTAATATTTGGTTGAGAAAGAAGATATAGTTATAAATAAAAACATTAAATATAATGTACATAATAAGTTTAAACGAGCCCGAAAGTACCGTTCAAAAAACTGAATATCGTTACATAAATAAAATACAAGGAACTCAAGGCAAAGAAAAAGGAAAAAAAATTGAGTTAAGAATAAATAGTCGTATTTATTAGATTTTTGTCTACTTAGACACTGATTAACTATTTTTAAATTGGTGGAAATATGCTTTATTTAATAAAAATAAATATCACATTATTCACGGTTAAGACAATCTACTCTTGTGTCTAAGTAAGGCAGCTATAAAACAAAAATAAACAAGGTTTTTGAACACATTTCCCAAAGTTGGACAGTTGTCTAAAGTTAGACAACGTTTATACATAAGACCGCAAAAGAGTTCAGCTTTTCTAGTACAAAATTTCAACTCGTTCATCTTTTTAAGAACGGAAGGGTGAAAATATTCTAATGTAAAATATTTGTTTGTATTATTAGCTCTTTTTAACCAGACCCTAATCTGGCGATTAAAATTTCATATATTTGTTTGTTTGCTACATTGATCCAATCTTAAATTCTATAAGCCTTGTTTATTTTCAAAAGATGCATTGCTTCTGTCACATTTATGGGGATTGGACTTTTACCACTAAGTATGCATTTGGTGCGAGCCATCTAAAAGTTTGTACTGATGTCTAAGAAAACTGTTCACAAAAATCTGGAATGTATTCATTTTAATTATGGAATACGCAATGTTGGATCCGCAGTGATTTCTAATACAGTGTGCACTTTTTTTTCACGGAAAATGATAAAAAAGAAAATAGAGGACTGCACTGTGAATCACTGCGAATCCAGTATTGCGGTTTTCATAATCGATATGATTAATGTTTGTTTTCTCAATTATTCATTCCGGACTTTAAAGAATGTTTCTGAAAAATTCTATGATTTACCATTAAATTGTAGAATTTCAAAATTGTCTCAAAAGTGAAGTGGGTTATTAGAAAAAAAAAAACTACATTTGTTATATCTGCTAAGTTTTTTTATTAAGTTAAACGTAGTTAAATATATAAAGTTTGTTCGGGTACCTAACCTACCTACCTACTTTCCGGACTCAAAATTGCCATCTGTGAAATTTTAAGGAGTTGTGATATAATTCTCTCAGAGAGAAATGAAACTGTTTAAAAGTCTACGAAATCTTTGAACCAAAAATATATGCCACTTTTTAAACGTCAACAAAAATTAAACAAAGCAGCAACAATGGAATTCATGGAAAAGGTGAATAACTATAAGACAAAAATTCACTTCTTATATAAAAAAAATTAAAGAAACTAAAAGTAGAAGTAAACAACAGCCAGTTTGTATTTTGTTGTTGTTCTTTAATTTCAAATTGGCTTAAGCAGAACTTACAAGTTTCTATCACTATAGATTTTTCACGGATAAATGTTGTGAAGAAGGGAAAATAATTAACTTTCTATCGAGTCCTTCTTTTCTGTCAAAATCTACACAAAATGGACGTACGCGAACAGGATTCGATTAAAACTGTTAAAAACAAGTAGTTTTGGGCTAGTACGCGAACGTACCTATAATTATTGAAACAAATTGTAGGCGATACGTACATAAGTATTTTCAAATTTCAAATATCATTTTTATTGTCAAAAATTGTTTATACTGTTTTTCGATAAAATCAAAATAAAAGATCTTATTCGTAAAAAAACTAATTCACTCCTTAATTCGATACAGAGGCAACCCTCCATAGGTTTAATGTGGGAAATTCAAATTAAACTTTTTATATGGTATCCAAACGACATAACAAAAAAAAAAAAACTAAATATACTGGTTTATTTATGACTGGATTTGATTTGAATTTTTCGTCAAGTTCCAAATAAAAAGAATACCAAATAAAAGGGTTGCAAAATAATAAAAAACCTCAATCAAGTGACATGGAGTGTTTATATTTGCATGCAAAGATACATTATATACATTGATAAATAATATACGTTTGTTAAGGTGTATCAATGCGAAAATTACTCTCAAGTTTCGAGGGTCTCCTGCGCCTTTGCTCTTCTTCTCTTTTTAACAAAAAAAAAATGTTCCTTTAATTTGCAACCATAAGGAAAGTATATATGTACAGGTTTGGATGAAGTAGGTAGGAACGTATATTAAAAAAAAATCCAAATTCGCATGCGAAATTTTAATGAAGCATTTTGTACGTTGGCACATCTCTGCCAACTTTCAATTCTTATTCTCCGCAGATACATTCTCGAATATTATAATGAATTGATGGAGATGGGGACAGAGATGAAGATACAGAAATACAATAGAGACTCCTATATATAGGCATTATGCATGCAAAAGCAGATTTTGATTATAATTTTCCTTTAGAATTTTTGTTTCTCTCTTTTAGCGCTGCTGCTGCTGGTTATAATGTATTGAAATTGTCACGTTCATGGATTGTAGTTCATGTGAATTAAATTGAAATTAATTAAAGGATTTTCACATAAGAAAAATACCTATACATATAATATGTATAAGCACATAATGTGTATATATGTATAAATATTGAAAAAGACGAATCTATATGGATAAGATAAATTTGTACTTTGTACAATACGAATTCGTGCGTGTGAAACACAAAAGTTTTAACCATTTTATATTTTTTTTTTTTAAATAAAAAAATAGAAACACGTTTTTAATTATACAACTTTTGTGGGAAAGTTCATTTTCCCACAAGAGGTCATTATTGTCATCAAGTTTTAAAACAAACTTGTTCGCCATAGATACATATACCACACAGACCGTGTTTTGCGCGCTCTTCTGTGTCTGTCTGTGCTGTCCTGTCCTTTCGGCTGCAGCCTAAACGTGTTGGTCGATTTTCTTAAACTTGATAACCCGCGCAATTTTTGGGCACTTCCCCAAAAAACTTTTTTAATTTTTTTTAGACCAAAAATTACGTATAAATTTATTTACAAAATTATGAAAGTCCTATTTTTCTCAAAAAACGTGCCCACAACTTAAAGTAATTTTTTTTTTTATAAAAAGGCTACAATTTTATAATTTCTTTTACGAAAAAATGGTTATAAATGGTACCTCCCATAGAAATATTTTTTGATTTTCATTTTTCTCAAAAACGACTCAACTGATTTTGACCGGAATTTTTTTATAAAAATTCTTTCAAAAAGTTTTAAAAATATTGTAGGCATGCCAAAATTATCAAAAAATTAAAAAACAAAATTGTTTTTTAAAATAGTTTCATAATTTGTTTGGAAAAGTTTGGAGTCTAAATCGACTTTGTCGGTTTTTATTGAACTTGGCATTTAGCTGAACGTTAACCAAACCAATTAAGTTTCTTCTGAATCCTTCGTTTAAATTTTGTTTATTGTTGTTTGAAAATCCTAGAGCTTGAGGTAATTTTTATATTCTGACTTATATGACTGACATTTTATAGCAAACATATTTTCTGGAGGGATTTGCATAAGATCTATTCCTAAAAAATTCTTTTCTCTGTTTTTTCGCCGCTGCTTCAAAAGGTGCAGGCGTTCCGGTATATAGACAGGACAGATCCATCGAGTGAGGTCTGAATTTTAGGCACTTAACGTGGGAAGTTTTCGCTTAGAGACTCTCAATAATTTCTGTGGGCGTGTTGGATGGACAGGAATGGAGGGGACCTACAATTTTTTGCTGAATCCGAACAGATTAGGTTTGAAAAATAAGAGATACTCTAGGAGGATTTTTCAATTTCACAAAAGGGAGTTCCCGTGAAACCCGTGGTGAAATTTTTTTTAATTTCTACGGATCTGTATCGGGATCATTTTTCAACACCGAATACAGCAACAGCAGATAGAGAACGCGTTGAAAAATCGTCTTGAGCCAGATGGATAAGTTCCATGTGAATCTTCGTGGATAATAAGAAACAACTATTGGTTGGGATTCTATCCCCAGATATTAGTCCTACGCATTAAGCATAACGCCACAGGCTACTACAAGAAGGATTATGATCCTCTATATATACCTTGTCTGTCTATAAAATATTACCAGAGGGTCTGTCATGGCTTTTCCGGTAATAACTTGTATTTAAACATATCTTAATTGCTGAAAATTGCAATTAATTTGCATTTTACCTAACAACCAACCCTTCAGACAAACCCTTTTAATATACACAATTTTCCAAAAAGGCTAAAAATCATTTTTTCTCAATTTTCATAATTCTAAAATTAATAGGAATATATTTTCATACATAACGCTGACCCTAAATATTATTTCATTCCTCGTAAATACTCCATTATCTTAATTCTTAACCAAAGTCATATAGAATTTGGGTAGGTTTATAATATGTAACTCGTGTATTTTGAAAATTTTAATCCTTTCACAAAAGTCACGGATATGATCAACCATATAACCAACCATCCATTTTCATTCATTCTATTCATTCAATTTAATTTCCTTGAATTCAAAACACAAAACTACGAGACTACGACGACATCATATTTTATATTAAGGTGAATGACTGCGACTTTGTTTTGTGCAAGTCCGGGACAACATCATTTACCATCATGGAATCCTTTTGAATATTATTCTACTCTGTACTCATATCCTCGGTTGTTTCCTGCTGCTATATGTTGGCACACCCTTAGCACGTTCTCATATATTTTATATGATGATGGTATAGAAGCTTGTATAGGTATAACGCATAGCACATATAATGTAATGAAGAATTTCAAATGAAAATTTAATTTTAACAACACAACCAACACCTCATATCGTCCGGGGTTGTATGTACGTATCTTACCTTCCTAACCAACGATGTTGTGATGACGCGTGTCAGGATACGGGATAGGGTTTCATCATCATTAAAAGGGTTGACACGGCGAAGCGAATCATACAGGTGATACAGCACGTGGATCGTGATATAATGGTAACCTTATACCTACAACCATATGCACCCCGAAATCATGCTAAACAAGGGTAACACATAGTGAAATGCGTGCCCTTAGGGCCGTGTATTTTGCAATCCCCTGTGCAGTGCATCAGGTATAGGACTGGCAAAAGTCCTTTTTCACAGTTCCTATAATAAATGCAAATAATTTGAAACGTTTGTCGTCGTTTTACAATAATAAAACTATACTCTTGTGTTTCGGTGCCGTTCCATAGTGATGGCAGTGATTGTGGAGTGGGAGTAGCACATCAGTGAAAGCCACAAGGATCAAGGGTAAATTTGCATGCATTTTTGCACAAGGGTGCGAATACAACATCAACCATTCGTTCCACCAAAACTCGGATTTACATTGGGGAAAGTTGAAGGACTCAACAGCTCAGCCATTTCGAGAGTCAATTGGGTGCTTTTTCATTCCTATTTTTATATCTATCTATCTGTGAATAAAGGTGACTATGGCAGCAGCAGCGTTCGGTTCGGTCGGGAGAGGAATCCATTGAGGGTGCATCTTTCGTTACATTGTCCCTGGTGGCTGATGCCACCAAAGCAATAGGATGAGGTCATTTTGAAAGGATACTCTCTTTCTATATTTATAGATATGTATCTATTGTATAAACTCCAGGACGCGACCCTGAGATATTCCAGAGTTCAAGTTTCAAAGCAGATGATGAACATAATGCTTCAACTAGCTAGGTAGGTAGATAGATAAACATATAGATATACAAGCTCAGAATTCGCAGCAGCAGTTGAGATACTTTTACAATACAATAAAATGCTAAACGACAGACATCATCAGCTCTATCTCTCTAGCTCGGTATACCTAGTATGCGCATTTTGGTGTGAGACAAGAATTCGATTTGTCTGAGAAGAGCTACCGGAATTTTTTTATTTTTTTTTTTTTTTTTTATTTTCATGAATTCACATCGACGAACAATGCGGCATGGAGAATTCACAATTCACAATTCTTTTTATGCGATGAAATGGTTATTTATTTTCAAATAATTGCCATTGTTGTCGTTATTGATTGTTATATACCTATCTATATAGTAGATACTTATTTCTATCTACCTTTATGCGCATACTTTAACTATATAAACGGGAACGAGGAGAGAATGAATTTTCGGATAATAAAAAGTGAAATGAAAATACCATCAGATCAGAGAGAGATTTCATTCAAATTGTTTAAATGTACTTACATATAAATACAAAATATACAGATGCTACTTAATACACATTTTTTGGACGATGATGGGTTGAGTTGCGCATCCAACAGAGGACGACCCATTATTGGCGATGAAATATTATTGAATTTTTGATTTTTAATTTAAAAAAAATAAAAATAATTTCAGAAGGAATTTTTAATCGAATTATTTATTTGGATGCATTTTTGTGAATTTGCTTTTTAATAAAAATATTTTCAAAAATCATATTTACTGTGCACAATAAGTACACTACACATACCTATGTATAATTAATATTATAGGGCACACAACAAAAGAAATAACATCTACATAGGTACGAGACTACCTACACATAAACAGGGCGTTCGCATGCGGTGTGACAAGAAGCTATAGAGCGTGTAGGATGGGTGAAAAGAAAAAAATTGTATAGGAGGGGGAGGTCCATTCTCCCCCCCCCCTTTAGGCGGGAAGAGAAATTTTCTAAAAAATTTACTTAAAAAAAAAAAAAAAAAAAATATTAAAAACAACAACGGTAACACTTACAAGTTCTTTTACTGAGCACTTTTTGAAAAATTAATTTTCAAAATCAAAATTTAAAAAAAATTGAAAATTTTACGTAGTGTATTTAATTTTTAATTTAATGCTCTTATTAAAATTTAGTTAAAAAAAAAAAAAACAGATGCCAAAAATAAGTCAAATTTGACTAAAAAAACTGTAATTAAGTAGATTTAATTATTTTTAATTTTCTCAAACACTAGAAGATATGCGGTTTTCTTTTTTTGACTAAAGATTAAAAAGAGCTTTAAATTTTGAAAACAATTGCGTAAAATATTGAGAAAAAAAATTTGTTTTAATTTTTTGTTTCATTTATTTTTCAAAATTTTAAAAAATTTTCAAAAACAGTCAAGGATTTTGGTTTTTTTTTTGTCTTCAAGTTTTCCGATTATGACCAGAGCGATTATAAAAAAAATGCGTTTCAGGTTTTAACTAAAAAAAAAACGCCTTACGGAAGACGTTTTTTTCAATAAAACATTATTTTATTTTCGTGTTTTTCAAGCTGTTTAATGGCTTGACTAATTTTGTTTGAATTTTTTAATCTCGTAATTTTTAATAGTTCAAACAATATTTTAGACGATTACGTACGATGTTAAATCATTTTTAGTACGATGCTAGGTTAAAAACAGGATTTTCCAAATTTCGAATCGAATTAGCATCGTTTTATCTTTTTAACATTTTACTAATTTTACACTAACTCACTTAATGTCACTTTGACAGTTAAAAATGAGAAAATGGAATGTTTGTTTACTTGTTTGAACGAACTGTCACTTTTTAAGTCGTGTTCAGGTTAAGTTTATTAAGAAAAAAGATTTAGTATGATACTAGTTAAAAAATGTTTAGAACTAAGAAAGAACTTTAAATTTAGTAAATTGTTAAATAGTAAGTTGCGCTATTTCATTTAAAAATTTTGAAAAAAATACTTTATTTAAACAATAAAATAAAAAAAAAAATAAATTTTTTTAGTACTTTTTTAGGTACCCACGTTATGTCAGTCAAACATAATGTATTAGATTTTTCAAGCATAATTTTTTTCTCTAGAAATTTGGTTCCTTTTTTTCCTTAATTGCAGTGGATTTTTAACTTTTCAAAACAATTAAAAATGGATGTACCTTTAATTTTGACAGTTCGAAATACATATTCGAAAACAAAAGAATTGTAGTACTTACATATAATTTCATTTCGAGGAAAATTAAAATTAGATTTTATTCGAAATGCAGATAATGAACATTTTTCATGGAATTTGTTCAATGGAATTACACTTAAATGTCAATTCTGTCGAGCGCCCTATTGCTGACATACCTTTTTTTTATTAGGGAACAACTTATCTTAAAACGTATCTAATCTATAGCTTTCAAAATTAAAAGTACAAACAAACCTGCTCTCATATCATAAACACCTAACACAATATGTATACATAACAAAAACTATTATTTGTTTAAAAGCATTAAATAGGTAGATACCTACACAAATTCTAAAGCGTCTATTAAATAAGTTTTTTTTTTTTAATCAAAACATAATTTAAAAATGTATGTATGTGTATATCTACCTTAAATGTGTTAAATTTATATTTTTTTGTGATAAAGGCACACAAAACTTCTATTATTTGAAAAAGGGCTATTTATATTTATGCTTCTTATCAAATAAGGCTAAATTTAAATATTCTAAATTTATTGTAATTGGTTTATTTATATTTAAATCCCAATCAATTACCTTTCATTTATTTTTTTAATTAACTTTGTAATAAAATTTATTTAGATATTAACGAATGAATCATTTTTTTAATCATTTTTTCAACCTCGTTTTATGATATTTTCATAAAAAAAAAGTCTTGATAAAAGTGAAAAGTGTTTACTTGCCAGCAAGATTAGCCTGAACTTACCTGAAAACAAAAGAAAAAAAAATAATATTAGTTGTAAGATAACAAATGTTTTTATTTTAAATTGTATTTAAATTCTTTAAGTTGATTTTATGATTATAATGTTTATGTTTGCAGGAGATATATACATAAATCTTTCTTTAACTAAAAAAATATTTTATCTTTTTTTTTACTACATTTTTAAATATTCACTGCTACACCTATAATTCTAGATGATGTTTTGAAGATATAATATTATTTGAATGATTTATATAGCTATCAAATCTAATTAAGCGCATGATGATTTCCTCTTCAAATAATTTAATCTAAAACTAATTAAATCAATAAGTCTCTTACACGTCATTGTCATCATTTCTTTAAAACATATATAGCGTGTCTTCGTGCATATATAATAATGTACATAAATCCTTGATGGCTATTTTAAGCAATATTACTTGAAGGTCTTTTGGGAATTACGTCAAAAAGAAAATTTCCTTTTTGGTTATAATAGTCAGTCCTAAGGCGATTACCATTAAAAATTTATTTACCAATTATCCAACTATATATCTATCTACACACATACATAGGTATAGGTATAGATGAAAACAAAGTAAAACAAAAAAGAAATCGATATTAATTAAAATATTCCATAAATATTGATATTAATGGATATTATTGACTTTATACTTTCGTGATGAGAGTAATGGCTTTCATTTGCAATAAAATAAACGTACCTTGTAAGTACATGGTTGCCACTCATCGAATCGATTGGCTAAACTTGAAATCAGCTAATGCCCTTATGTATAGAATTAACATAGACGAACAATCATTACTTTTGCGTCAATGATGGTGTAACACAAATTTGTTTGTGATTATATTTGGCTTTAAATTTAAATCAAAACACTTATTATAAATCTAAGGTGTTCAAAAAGGTGACATTTTAAACATTTTGAAAAAGGATTGATATATAAGAATTCAATTAAAAATTTAAAAATATTTTATCAGTCATTTGTTTCTAGTTGTTAACCCTTTCAATTATTTTAATCAAAAGAAAATCTATCTCTTTTGTGATTTTCCATTAATTTGGGCTTCCTAACTCTTTCATAATTTTAATTCACAAAAAAATCTAACTAACTACAGATCAATCGTTAAATTGTCGTGATTCTATTCCAATAAAACTAAACACTGGTTCTTTATATGTAAATCTGCAACCAAAAAAATGTGTTATTGTCACAGACTTTATTAGAATCTCACATACAATTATTTCATTCAAACTGAAGGCTATTGGATTTTTGTCTGGTTTCATTCAAAGCATGGAAACATAATTATTGGATTGTAAATTTGCATATTCATTGCAAATTCTGGCGTTCCACAAGGCAGCCACATGGACCCTAAACTTTTTATTTTGTCAGTTAATGACGTGAAATCAGTGATAAAAAATTAAATAAATAAATGCAGTCGTGCTACCAGGCCCTAGTGTCTTAGTGAGATTAATCACTATTTATGTGTGCGTATTATTGGCTGGAATGGAGGGGACCTACAATTTTCTCCCCAATCCGACTGGCTAAGGAGAAAGAATTTTTTGTTATAAGAACAAATGCTTTTGGAGCATTTGTCAATTCTTTCCATTCCTGTTTTTTCTTTAGTTGGCATAGGCTAAGAATTCAACCTAATGCCCTAAAAGCCTAAAAATTACGGAACAATATTTAAACATTTTTTACGTACTCTTATTTTTTTTCTATTTTTGGAGAACGATTTGAATAATTTTTGCCTTTCTCCAATAATTTTCAATATACATTTTTTAAATTGATCAAATAAATATATTTATTTTTACCTAAGTCTTTCAATTCATAAATCATAAATAGTGGCAACCGTGTATGTTTACAGTTCGAATGAAAGAAAAAAGATTAAATAATAACGAACATCATACACATAGTTCGTTCTTAAACGAGTCTCAATAAATTATTTATGCTACCAATAATCTTTATTTATTACCCACGAGGCAAAAGAGTATTAAACCTAAATAAAAATAAGACCAATTTTAACCGTTGCTTTTATAAAAGCATATGCTTGGCAGAAAATGCGAACACTTTTATGTACGGGCAAAAATATTTTATAAATAAATAACAAAAATATATATGTACATATATAAAAAAACATAACAAATCCATTATCCATGGAATAAAATATTTATCTAGATACAATATCTATAAAAGCATCATCACATCATATCGCAGTTTCGGGTGCCGGTATATAATTTCTTTTCGATGTCGATGTGACGTATGTTTGTATTTTTTTTTCTTTCGTGTTTTGTTTGAATTTTCCAATTATTTTAACTTTCCATAGATATGTAGATAGATATAAGTTCATTATATATAGAAGTCAGTAAACTTATTATGTAAGATCATATACCCAGGGTGTAATTTATACCCATTTCAACACTTGTTCATATGTCATTCTTCACACATGTGACAGGTATATGGCACCACACCCTTGTGTACATTTTTAATGTACACAGTATTGTACCCCTGTGTATGTAAAGTGTACAAACTCAAAAGGCAGTGGCAGAAGCATCTCTCTTCCATTTTTCCAATATCTTAACAAATATTTGTGCATTTGCCACTTGAGGGGGCAGAAACCTTGAGAACAAACACAAACATTCCAGAATGCTCGTTAAATAACTTAAAGTATATCTTACAAAAAAAAGAAAAAAAAAACAGAAATAATTATGTGTCACTGAGCAGCGGAGAGCGCACTGACATATGTTGTTGCATGTGTCATGCCACAGTATAAATAGTGACACCTACTTATAAGCAAAATATAAAATTCATGACTGTGTTTTCATATAAATATAAAATCACCAAAAAAAAAAAAAAAACCTAATAATCGATAGATTGCGTCAAAATGACTAATTCCAAAGTAACAAAAGTTAAAAAGTTTCCTTTCCCAACCGAACTGAACCGAACCGCCACTGTCACAACCATCACCACAATTCAACCCGACCCACCTCTAATCCGCCCCTGGCTTCCTATACTCTAATTAAACATCACATTCGGATTAATAAATAATGAGGTGACATGCAACCCAACAACCGCCAATTATAAGTTAAACTTTTTTTTTCTGTCATTTTTAAAGTGGTCTTTATGTTTTCATATAAATATATTTGTATCTATAAGATATATATAAGGTATACTTGTGTACAGCTAGGTATGCATGCATATGCATCTTTTTATAAAGGTAGCAACTCTTTTAAGTTTTAAAAAATTACATGTTTAGTTTTACACATTTTAGTGTATGAGCATATTATATACATATGTAGATATATTTGTATGTATATTGTATATTGTGGGGCATTCGTGTCAAGCATTAAGATACGCTAAGTGGTGGCTGCAATAAATTTTGTGTTTTGATGTTTTTGAAAGTTTTTTTTTTTTTTTTCAAAAAGGTCAGATGGAGTTTTTTTTTTATTAAATTTATGTTTTTCGTATTTTTTCTCAGAGCAGATGAAAGATTATGGGCGTTGACGTCATTATAATAGATTGTATCAGGCGATTTGTAATCAACGAATTCCCAAATAACAGATTTTTTTTTGTAGCTTTCAATACTTTAGTTTTATTCAAGGTTCTCCTATGTAATTAAGCTAACAGTTTATTTTTTTCACCAGGAATGTTTTATTAATTTAATTTTAAAAGATTTATATTTCATGCTCACCTATTTTATATTAATACATATATGTAATCATAGCTAGAATCAGAATGTCATAAATATCAATTATGGGTGGCCAAAATTTCTACAATTAACAATTTCGAATCATCTGTTATATTAACACCTTTGATTTCAAGTAAATATGGAAAGGTTTTGTTCAAAAATGTTAGACCATAAGTGAAAAATATACATTTCTTCATTATTACTTGCGATAAATTGTAAGCGTCAGACGTTCATATATAAATATTTATATAAATCGAGATTTTCCTCAAATATGACATTACTATGATTGGAAAGACAAAATAGATTAACCAACGATTATGTCCTTTTGGAATGTGGAATCTATAAACATCTATGGTCTTATTTATAAACGTTGTCTAACTTTAGACAACTGTCCAACTTTGGAAAATGTGTTCCAAAACCTTATTTGTTCTTGTCTTATAGCTGCCTAACTTAGCCACAAGAGTAGATTGTCTTAACCGTGAATAATGTGATATTTATTTTTATTAAATAAAGCATATTTCCACCAATTTGAAAATAGTTAGACATTGTCTAAGTAGGCAAAAATCTAATAAATACGACTGCTAGAATATTAAGTCCAAACTTGGAACCTAGTGGTTTTTAGAAATTATAGAGAAGGATTTTTTAATTTTTTTGGGAGATAAATATCGGTTCAGATATATATAAACTAGCCTGGTTCTTATGTGGATACAAATTTCAAAATTGGTCAGAAATATTCCATAATTTTCTTTTAGATTATTCTGATGTTAATTGTAAATCAATATTTTTTTAATTTCCTTCACGGCCAAAAATTATTTTGTTCTTAAAATGATCGTCCCAGTTAATCAGTTTTTTTTTGTTAAGGGGGTGAAAGGGGCAGAATGAGGTTTTGCCCCAGTTTTTTAACATCAAAACTCAAAATTTATCAATTTTACGAGGAAAAATTTAAACACAAAAATTAAAGTTTATTAAATTAAATTAAATTTTGCACAAAAAAGATCATAACACTTTTTTCCCTAGAACCAATAGTTTCAGAGATTCAGGCAGAATTAGGTCGCAATCAAAAATGAGTCTTTTATTTTAACCTTCCAAAATATTTTGTTAAACAATTATAACAATTATATAAGAGTGTCCTAAAATTTACGTAAGATTTGAATTAAATAGAAATCTTTAGATTGTTATTTTTATTATATGATATAGGATGGGGTTATGCATGGAATAGCACATATAAGAGAAGCCACAGATTTGATAGGAACATACGCATTTCTTTGTCGACCATTTTTCATAAATTCTGCTTACTGTTTATGATGCAATGATCATCGTTGAATTTTCTTCTTTCATGTGCGGGTGGTTGTGATGGGGTTATTTGCAAAGACCTTTGACTTTAAATAATTATCACCAATTAATCCATGGTCCCATGGTCCATGGTCCCTGAACTACTCTCTTCACAGTTATTGAAATTTTAACTTAATATTCCTACCAAACATTGTACGAAATTTTCGAACTGTGGTAGCCAAACTTTTATTATTTTTGAAATATTTTTCAATGATGAAAAAACATTATTCTCTCATCCATCTTTATTAACTCTCTTTATTAACTTAATTTTTTTTTTAGAAAACTTAACCTTTTCACATATAAAAACGGTGAGTAAGCCAACAGCCATTCTGACCAATTTGAACAGCCATAATCTCAAAATGAAAATCCCCAAAGTAAAAATTCCTAAATGAAAATTTAGTTAAGACAAAATTCTCAAGAAAAAATATCTTGAAAAACTAATTCCCAAGAGAAAATCTCAAAGAAAAGATGTGCATGTAGCAATAAAATCACACGCGCAATTAATTATACAAACTAACGAAATTCTGTTCAATATAGATTTGTTAGATATTTTATAAAATTAAACAAATTTGGTTCTATCCCAAAAATACATGAGACTTAGTTTTAACAAACAAAAAGTCAATATTAAGACATTTTGAAAAATTGTCCACATAGGTAGGTAGGTATACTTTTATATACCTAGATTTTTTAATTTAAATCGTTTGAGCCGTTCCCGAAAAAAATGAACTGAACACTAAAAAGAATTAATAAATATTATTGCTTAAAACCACTTGCGAGTTGTTAATTATGACAGATGAATACAAAAAATAATTCAATATATCTATATTAAATTCAATAAACAATATATTCACTACCTACCTTACCTATACCTAGAAATTAATTTCCAAGCTCATTATTCCCCCTATACAAAAAATTCAGATTGAACTCATCAATTTTGTTTTACATGATAACTTTCAAATACCTCTCATCAAACCATGTTATGTACACTTAAGCTTTAGATATCCCAATATAAAAAAAAGGTTAAAAAATCAATCGAAACGTCAACGTTTTGGATTTCTGATGATTA
This sequence comes from Epistrophe eligans, assembly GCA_951394125.1. Taxonomy (NCBI): domain Eukaryota; kingdom Metazoa; phylum Arthropoda; class Insecta; order Diptera; family Syrphidae; genus Epistrophe; species Epistrophe eligans. The sequence continues at coordinate 12,655,169 of OX596031.1, read as the reverse complement.
AATAGGACTTTGACAAGGCTGAATGTTTTTTTTTTACCTACCACTCTTTCAAAATCGTTCGTCGTTGGTTATAGGTATTGCCTTTTTCCTTCTTAGCAAAATAATCGGCTTAAGTAAGCGAGCAAGAGCACCAAATAGAAAATGCTGCCCTACAATTTAAACCCAACATAACGAAGGTAATAATCCGATTTTAAAATCTTTCACATTTATTTTTATGTATACATAAAAAAAAATTAACAAAGAAATTTTCAAAAAAAAAAAAAAATTAAAAAAAAATAAATTTGTCCCCCTCTATCTATTTTATATAGCTGAATATTTATTTTATACCTATATCTAGGCTAAGGCAGAGATTTAATGCATAGCAAAATTGTAAAAAAAAAACCATTGAAAATTTTAATAATTTATTTTAATTTAAAATTCAATACACCTCCTTGTATATCTTTCAGATACTAACGTATGAAATATTTTGTTTTTTGCATCCAGTGCAGCGCACCCTTCCTTGCATCTTAATTTTATAATAAAAAAAAGAGAAGACACACAACAACAGTCTGTATGTTTGTTTGGCTGTGTTGTGTAGAGAATTTGAACATATTCGCCATTAGGTTGTGCAAATTGCATTTACATATGCAAATGAGAAAGATATCGCGCAGTATATAGATACTTTATTTTATGCCATCTTTTCTTAATGCAATCTCGGGACTTTGTGTGACTGTTTTGAGATGAATAAAAAGGCGTCTGACATAAAATATAAATACACATCCGAAGGTTGGGTCCGTTCTGTCGTCGACGTCGGTAATACATGTGATAAAATAAAAGCCTTCCTCAATCAATTCACCTTCATTCAAAACGGAGGAAAAACAAATATCTGCTAAAATATATATACAGGGTGTTCAAGGCAAATTAAAAAAAAAAACAATGATAACTTGTGTTTTTTGTTTTATTTACCAACAAAACCAAGGATGAATGGAGCTTTTGAAATGTGAGACGGACACAGAATTGTTTATTCGATTTACCTATGTAATAGTTCAAATATCTTTTTAAAAAATATTTTGGAGGCAAGGACTTTACAATTGTTATCAGGTTTATTAATTACAAACATGCAAAAAATTGTGGCGTATTATGATAAAATATTTTTTTTTGTGTTGGTTACTTTTTCGTACATTTTGAGAATGTAGTAGTATCATAGGTCAATGATACGCCACAATACGAACACAAATATTCCCTGGTAATAACAAATAAGATTACATTAAAAATTCACAAACAGTTTTTTTTACTATACAAAAAATGAAGAAAATATTTTGTTTTTCATTTTCTAAGATAATATAATTTACTTATTTCACACTTCTTCTCTTTTTTTATAATCTTTGTGTTAAAAGGTACAAAAATTCAGTTCATTCATTGTGAATGCCTGAAGTTTATTTTTAACTTCTTTGTTTTGTTGAAATTAGTTTGGAGAAAACTAAATTAAACATTAAGTGCTGAGAAACTATTTAAATATGTACTTTAAAACTGTCGCATTTATTTCTAAAAACAGTCTAATGGCATTGTTTGTTGACATGGGTGATCAATGCCAGAAAATGTTAGCTTTCAAAATTTAAGAATTTAATGTTATTTTTATTTGATTTTTTGTTAGTTTTATGAATTTTTCGTTAAGTAGATATTCTAAAATCTTTAAATGCAGACGAAAATTTTCACAATTAAGAAGGAATATTTGAAAATTAAATTTGAAAAAATTAATTAATATTCGTATCGTTAAATCAGATTTTTCAACTTCTTCGGGTGCATAAAAATATTTTAGAACATCGATCCTGCTTAAAACCTTAACAGTGGCCTTGCTAGTCAATAAATTGGGAATGTGTTAAGAATTATGATGCTACGGCTTAGAGTTATGCAATGTTTGCAGATGTGAGGCGAAGAAAACTTTAGAAAACCAACAGTCGTAACGTCGTATATTTATTAGATTTTTGTCTACTTAGACACTGTCTAACTATTTTCAAATTGGTGGAAATATGTTTTATTTAATAAAAATAAATATCAAATAATTCACGGTTAAGACAATATAATCTTGTGTCTAAGTTAGGCAGCTATAAGACAACAATAATTATATTAATATTAATAATTATTATAATAATATGATAGAAAAATCTCTTGTCCGGAGATAACTCAAACAATTTACTGAAATAAGCTCCTAGTTTGTCTATTTCGTGTCGAAAAACTGGGCTTAAGCTTAAAGTAAATTGAAAAGCTACTTTTTTAAGTCGGAAAACTTAAGTAACGGTTATTTTTTTACTATATAAAACAACTTATTAAAAAGGAAAATATTGAAGTCCTTAAATTTTTTTTTTGAAAGCGTTAAGTATGGGATATTTTTTCAGATATAAAACTTTGTAGAAAACTGCTGAGAATTATTTCTAAAATGGCTGTGATTCGTTTATTTATAAGCTTGTAATTTAGGCGATAAGATTTACAAATTTATCAGTAAGGACCTTAGTTGTTTTCCATTTCCTACAAACCTTTCTTTTTCTAAACATCACCAAAGTAATTAAATTAATTAATATTCCTCACTTGCCCTTGTATTTTACACCACCCTGTGTAAAATCAACAACTTATGTAGGTATTATAACAAAATGAATTCCACAAAAAAAAAAGGCGCGATCTGTTATTTGTTTCTTCTCCTCTGCTTTTGATGACACCCAACGTACATAGCTCTCAAAGATGCCTACTTATTTTATTTTGCAAAAAAAAAAAAATCCCTTCGATCGTTCGATTTATTTATTCAATGAAATATATTTTCAGGGCCTCTTCGTCTTCGTTTGTGGGTAAAATAATGTTTGCTTCTTGATTTGCAAGCTGAATGAAGATCATTCAGCCTATAGGTATAGGTACCTACCTACATTCCCATCAAAATTCACTTGGAATAAACGAACATTCACACAAAGAGAATGAGAAGAACAAAACAGACACAAAAAAAATAATAAATAAATAAAAAACAGAATGTAATAAAATAAAATAAATTTATGAAAGATCACCATCAGCGATCATCATCAGCGAACAGCGAAACAAGTTTGTTTCTTTTGAAAGCGTTTTGCTCCTTGGATCATAATGAACTAAATAATTGTTGTTGTAACTTGTAGTCACCGATGTTGTTGTTGTTGTTGCTTTTGGTAAATATATTTAATTTATTAAGATCACCGTGTGTGACAAGATGTAATACACACACATACACACATATATAAACATATAACACTCATAACTCATTGAAGTGGGTCGAAACGAAACTCTGTGAATGGTTTTCTTGATCCAAGGTTGCCATGCATGCACTATTAATTACAATAACAACTAGTGGTACGTTACCAGCAATCGAAAACCTATAACTGACAACTTTTATAATTTTTCGTTTATCTATTGCTGTTTGGGGCAGACTTGATAATTTTCATTAAAAAAAGGTTTTTTCTTATATTTTATTTCAAAATAAAAAAAAAACACACAAGGCTTTTCCACTTTTGTTCCGACTTAAAAATAGGGCCCTAGTTATCATTTTATGAAAAGAAAATCATTATATTATGTTCTCGTAAAGACCTAAACTTAACGACTAAGTTAAAATAAATTTTAAAATAAATATTATAATCTTATAAAATAAAATAGTTTTTAATCTGACGGATAGGTGGCTATTAAATTTAAAAAATATCGTCAGTAGTTTGAAGAGAAGAAACAAATATCTTTTGAAAAATAAGGAAACATAAAGAAAAACGAGCGGGTTAGGATCATATTATGCCTAATAAAATACAGTTACAGTTGTTTAACAACTTTAAAATGAAATCAAATAATTTCAATAACCATGATATTGGTTTATTAAAAAGATTTTGGTTTTTGAATCCCGGCATATGGGAACCATAAAATTTATCAAACTAGAAAAACTTTGAAAAACCTGGCAACCCTACTTAAGTATATCTTAAAACTTAAAAGGTATTTAACCCTGATGGGGACGGGGTGTATTTTCTATATAAGTAAATATAAGTGCTGACCATTTAGATTATGGGCTACTTTTAGACTGAAGGCTGTTGTTACAATTCTACTAACTTGGCCCTGTGGCGCAATGGATAACGCGTCTGACTACGGATCAGAAGATTCCAGGTTCGACTCCTGGCAGGGTCGATCATCATCAAATGGCACTATTTTTTGTGTAAGCCTTCTAGCATGATTTTAAGATAATAAATAAGATTTTTTTCTATGAATATATTAATGTAGAGCTCACCTAAGGCTAACAACAACTACGAGTGTCTATTATATATCTAAAGAAGCAAAAATTCTTGCATGAATTGAACAAGTGTACGTACACTGCAACGTAGGTAATTAAATCAAATTCCAACACGATGTTGATGTCTTAAATTTATTATTATTGGTTTCAAGGAAAGTCAATCAAATTTGTTGCTATAACTGCAAGATTTAAAAAAATAAAAAACTATTATTTAATATTATTTTTAATTATACCTATGTATGTATGTACTGTACATACATATATACCTATAAAGATCTTATCGTTTGAATGCTACCTTTCATGTTACAAATAAATTTAGATACAAATATTGTTTAGAGATTTGTTTTGTGATAATAACTAAATTTAATTGGACTGAGATTTAATCTTTTTTATTATATTTTGATATTTAAATCACTTGTGATGTGACCTACTTAAGTGTATTAGTGTAAATAACTGGTAATAAAGAACGACAATAGCTGACAAATAATATTAAATCAAATCTTTAAAAAAATTAAAACCGCTTTTCAAAAATTCATGTCACTTTTCGAAAATTTATGTCGAATTCCTTTCAACAAAAAAATCGATTTTTTTTCCAAACGGAATCTATTTTTTGCTGTTGTTGAAAGGAATGTGTAAAGAATCGATTTTTTTTTAGATTGTGTGTGTGATTAAATGAAACTTATTGTTATTATCACGAAATGTATTTTTTTTTGTTTATTGAAAAAGAGCGCACAAATACTTAATAATATAATTAAAATATTTACTAAAATTAAAATTCGTTGCAATTAAAAACACAGTTTGCCTTCTTAAAACACAGAGAAATTCAAATTGAGATTTTAGAAATGTTAAATCTTGCTAGTGTGTGTGTTAAATCGGTGTAAAATCTTTTTGAAATCTTCCAAAATATGCAAGATTTATTTTGACAGAAAAAAATCCATTCTTTTTCTTAACAGAATCGATTCAACATTCACTTCAAGCGCGGACTGCATGCGGAACTCATATTAGGTTTGTTCGGGTACTTCCCTGGGTAAAAATTGCAATCTGTCAAATTAATTTCTTTTTATTGAAATATGTAATTTTATTTTTTTATAAGAACGAACCAGAAAAAACTTCTCTACTACCAAGTTAAACAAAACAAAAAGTAAACAACAGCCATTTTGCTATTTTGTTTGTTGTTCTTTGACTGACTTCAAACTGGCTTCTGACAGAACACAGAATTTGTCAGTTTGTGCCCAAAGAAATTTCTCGGGTTAAAAACTGGCAAGAAGGGGAAATAATTTTCTCTCTCATGAGCGCTCTCTTCTGCCCAAAACTACACAAAATGTGCGAACACGACGCGAACACGTTTGGACTAAATCTAGTAGAAAATAGTAGTTTTGGGTAGTTTCGGATTAGTACACGAACGAAGTAAGTGAACAAACAGTTCAATTTTGACTTTCATTGGTAGTAAAATTAAAAATCAATTAGGTATAATTTGATTTCGTTCGAAATGCAGAATATGGACGAAAGTATTAAATTTGAACTTTGCTGTTGAATCTCTGGTTCTTAATCTTCCAAAATCTTACCAAAACCTATGTAGGATAGGTTGGTAGGTAAGGTGTGTTATTTTTCGAAATTCTGAATTAATGAAAAAAACTCGAAAAATAATCGAATTTCACACAAACACCCCTTGAGCTTCGTAAGGCAACCATGGTTCTTGAATATTCTTATATATTTGTGCCTACGCTGTAAAATTTACTTTGTTTTTTTTTTTTTAAACCAAATTACCTACCTCACGAAAGAAAAAAAAAAAAAGAAAAAGAAGCTAGCTCAATAAAATTCGGATGACTGCTCTCGTGTCACTTTACAATCTAACAAGCGTCAAGCATTAAGTATAAGATTTCCCACAGAAGCCTTAACACGCGCTTCAATGCGTGACATATCCACTCCTAAATTCAAACCAACACCATATACATATACATACATAACAATATAACAACTTGAACACCGAAAAAACATTGCAAAAAAAATTAGAGCTCATCAGACAATGAATGGGTTCATGGTCTAAAAGACATACGATCAAAAAAAAAAAAAACAAACCACTAAATTAAGACCTCCAGATGTATATAAAAGGAACATAAAGAAAAAGTTTATGTTCCAGAGATACATTTTCGACCAGCAAAACAACACAAGATTTTGCGAAAGGAAAAAAAAGAAAATAAATTAACCAAAATCTGGAACAAGAAATGGGTTGGGCATGGACGACTACAACTAGCTTAGCCAGTTGGACTTTCGTCCCGGTTATTATAGCGGTGCGATTGCGATGGTTGGTATATTATATTTATAGGAAGTGAGATTCTCTCAAATGCAATTTACGCTTTGGCACGTTTCAGTGTTCTGCACTGATGAATCTCAAAAAGGATCAATATTACGTCCAGAAATAGAAAGACTCGTAACGTGTAAAAATTGTAAGAATTATAAGAAATCCAAATTGTATTTTAAGCGTGAATCGTTGAAACGCACGAAAGATAAAAGAATTCATCCAAAATAGTGAAATTTATATATTTTTGTTTTAGGGGAATTATTTGTTCGTAATATAACCGGCAATCTTTCAACTATACTGGTTGTGGAGGAGCACGGAAGTGTTGAGAAATTCGGATTATTTTTGTCAGAAAGCAAGGAAAAAAAAAACCTATAACCCTCAGTTTTGTAAGTGAGTTTCTTTGAGTGATGGACATGTACATTTCGTGAAAAGGGGCAAAGGTATTAATTGTAAAGAGCTGTGCGAAATTTTGTACCAAAATATTATTTTTATTGTGATTGAAAATTGTTTTATTACAAAGGCAACAGCTTTTAAGGGTTTTATATAAATGGTAAGGAAAAAGAAATCAGAAAAAGTTGTACTTTTTTTGCAGGCTGGTGGTAGTTCTTGTGGTACTGCGGTAGAAACGTCAAATTTGTTGGAAAATGACAATGAAATTTTTGTTTTCTGATATAGCCCTTCAGCTATCAAATAGTTTATTTGTGATTTTCACTTATCGCAAATCACCTTACACGAGTTAACCCCTGATGCTAAGGTCTAAGCTTGATACTACTTAATAATTGATTAACTTCAAAGCTCGTTCTTCGTTTATTTTTTTTTTAACTAGTATCATATACTAAACCTATTTTCTTAATTAACTTAAACTGAATACGCCTGAGAAATTGACAGTTCGTGCAAACAAGTAAGCAAACATACCATTTTCACATTTTTAATTGTCAAACTGACATTTGGAATTAGTAGGTATATTTTAGTCAAAAGTTAAAATGGGCATTTAGTGATTTTAACTTTAATAAAATGTTGAAAAGATATAATAGTTACTATTTGGAAAATCTTATTTAAAACCTAGCATCATACTAAAAATGGTGCAACATAGTACTTAATCGTTTAAAATTAATTTTGGGCCAGTATAGATTTTTATCAATTTTGTTGATAAACGTCAAATATCGTTCTGATAATTAACAACCTTAATATAGGGGCATTATTATTGTGATTTTCTATGAAAAGTTCACTTTAACTATTTTCTTTGCACAACACTGTATTTATTTTGGTAAATTTATATTTTTTCTGGGCCTAAATCATCATCAAAGCAACAGCTGCGGGCTTAAGAGTGAGTATTCTTGTTCATTACAATTTGGGGCAGGGGTTTCAGTATTATATGTATGTACATATAGATAGAGTCGAAGGAGGCAGTAATTAAAAATACTTGTTATCTTTTAAGTGAGAACCAGTGGAAAATAAAATTGTTTTATTTGGTGATGAGTAATTAGATAGGACATGCGGGTATACGGTTATATTTGGGGGAGAAAATAATACAAGAAGATTTACTAAGTTAGATGAAAGATTGATAGAAAAAGATACCATCTCATGATTTTTTTTTTCTTCAATTAAATGTTACCTATACTTTTAGTTAGCTTGATATTTATATATATGTATGTATATATATCTGAGGGGATCCGTTTAATGTACCTATAACTAGGGCTATTTTGTAGACATTTTTGTAAGAAAATACAATAAGAGATAATTCTATATTTCATTCTTATCTAATTTTATTAAATTAAAAGAACTTTATAGAATCACACATCTTTGTTTAAACCTACCTATAATACATTTGTATGAACTTTTCCCAATATCTTCCAATACGATTTGTATTTTTCTCTTATTTCTTTATATCTCATTTTTTTTTTTAATTATTGTTGTGCTTTGTCATGAGACTTTGGTTCAGATTTTTTGTGTCAAAATCTGCAATGTATACGTACCTATACTTCAATATACAGTCAAACTTCGATAACTCGAACTTCGATAACTCGATTTTTTTATAACTCGAACAAAATTATGTGGCAACAGCGTTTAGAGTTCAAATCTCATACATTATTTCCCTCATAACTCGAACTTTTATAACTCGATTATCTTTATAACTCGAACAAAAAATATGGCCAAGCATCAACCAAGTCGAACTTTTTAGGGGAATACCCATTTAGTGAGAAAAAATTAATCACCACGTATGCATTTGAAATTCGAATTGTTGAAGGGAATTTTCATTTGTAAATGAGATACCTATATACATATTAGTAGGTTTAAGAAATTTGACTTTTTTATTACATGTTTTGTTGCTGGTTGGAAGTTTTAAGTACAAAGGTACCTACAGAAAAATTTTATTTCATGCGGTGCAGATTTCATATTTTGCATTATTTTTTAATTTACATAGTTATTGCTTGGTTGTTTTTTGTAAAAGATTGTTGATCATGGCATCAAAATCAAAGCGTGTTCTTTAAACTTTAACAATTAAATCTTGTGAAGGAAATAGAAAGTGGTTCCAGACACAAATCACTAAATATTATTGTATATTAATGGAAAACGTACAAGACTTAATAAAAGCACAAAATATGTTGTGAATATGTATTTCAAATATTGAATTGTTTAATTGTTTTAATTTTGATCAACAATTTGGATAACTTGAAGTCTTGATAAGTCGAACTTTTATTGTGGATAATAGTAGTTCGAGTTATCGAAGTTTGACTGTACATAGATAAAAAAAAAAGTTTTTGAAGTTACATTTCAAAGACCTCCTGGTGCTTTTCTTAATTTTTTAGAGTAGTTACACATTTTCTTTATTATTAAACGATGCTTGCAGAACTTTTTTGATTTGTTTGTAGGAAATATTGATCATTATTAATGCACAATGCACATTAAGATCCAAGCCTTTATGAAGATGGAAATTTTATCAGATTCATGTAGTAAAAATTGTTTCTGTAGGTTGGAACTATCTTGTAAAAAAAAATCAATGCGGCAATACTTTCAATGTAAACACATCTGATAATAGAATAACACATTATAATATTATACCAACCAATTTTACAAATAATTTTTTTTTTTTACAATAGGTAGGTACATAACGCTTATAAGAAACACGTTTATAAGAAAAACTCGCTTAAAAGAAACATGAACAATAATGCAACTTGTCCTTTACATAAATGTTAAATATATTTTATTATAAATACGTTCATAAGAGAAATACTGATGAAAGAGAGTTTTGTTAAATCATTTACTTTCTATTTTATATGTAAAGTTGGTTTGATTTAAGAAATTTTTTATAAAATTCGCGAAATGCATTTAAAATGTTAGCAGACCTTTTAGAAAAATTCGAAGCAAATGTTATTTATGTGTCAATTTAACAATTATTCATAAATTCAGTTCAGTGTTCAATCTAAAATGAGATAAGTTGGTTTGGGAAATTCAATAGTTAATCTGAGTTTTTTGGCGATATTTGCATATTTCAATTTCAATTTGTGCAACTGAAGATTTAGATTCTTCACATTCTGAAGTAGCAAAATCTCTAAAATCTCATTTTGTTGAAATCTCCTCAATATATGTAGACATTTTGTCCTTTACAATTGTTGTATTTGTAAAGAAAATTGTTTAAGGATTTTGTGGTCCAAACTTAACTAAAATGTGAAAAATCAATATAGCCACTATTATATTTAGAAATGCAAATCTCATTGAATTTGCTAAACCCTTCAAAGAATTGATTGGTAGCCGACGGATGACAGAGTGTGACTGCTGAGATGACAGCAAACTTAAATACAGATTTTAATAAATAATGAATCATTTTGATTCTATGCGATAAATCAGAGTGAAGCTTAGTACCATTTTCTGACGAATTGACTTTTTATGCATCATGATTCATGAATGTAGATCAAGAATAAGGGATGATTCATTTTAGAAGAATAAAACAGAATATAAGGGATGAATTATTCTTCTTCTTAAAAACAATATTAAATAAGGTTTTGTATTTCATACACATCATGGTACATCAATTTATTTTTATTCCCCTCTGCAGACCTTTGCGTAAACTAAACCCCTTCTGAAAGTTAATACAAAAACAAAATCATACTAGTTGAAGAAGAAACAAAAAATGCTGGTTTGTTTTATAAAGAATTCACATTGCAGTGATTTCGAGAATATAAATAACTTAAAATATAATTTCGAAATTGACACTTGAGAAATGAAATAAAATTTTTTAAATCTGTACATTTTCTGTGACAACCAGGAGAAGTTAAAGAAAAAATATTTTTGTATAAAATCTCAGAAAACCAGATGTTTGCAGGAGGAAAAAATCTCACAGAATGTCCGACATGTTGATGTGAAAAAAAAAAAAAAAAAAAATTGAAGGAATAATAAATAAAAAAGAATCTCGAGCTGGAAAAGATATAAAATTCCCACAATTTTTCCATTGGGAGGTATATATACCTCTACTCGTCGATGAATTCGTCGTAGTCGTGTTTGCACTGAAACCAAAACAGAGAAATATGTACATATGTACATGAACGTGCACGTGATGGCTTAAAATTGTTATTACATTTTTTTCTCTTTTGAGATGAGTGTAGTAGAGTTGATGTCAGAGCCACACACAAACCTTTTGTATCTAGATATACCTACTGAAAAATAAAAAAAAAAAATCTGGTCACTCAAATCCAATGACGTGCATTACTAAAAGCAATCACAATCACCAAACCAAAAGTCACACAAAACATAGAAAAATACCTAGAATCAAAGAGCTATAGAGGTTGATCCTCCGTCCTCGGTTTGCCATTGCCATTACGCCATCAACCATCATCTACCATCATCATCGTCGTCATCATCATGAATCTTGATAGTTCTTTTCGTACTCTCCGACAATGTTTAGTATCGTATATGTAGTTACTTTTGCTGGTGTGGTGGTATAAAGATACTATTTGATGTACCAACAACAACAACACGGTTTAATATTAAAACAATTTTCGGGAGAAGTTCGAAGGAGGGAAATAACATTCTGTTCTAGTGAAATTCATAATTTAATTCCCACAAAAAGAAGACTAGCGCAATATAATAGATACCAACGAGCTGAAGCGAGTTCAATGTTCACAAACTGGAAAAAAAAGATTCATGGTTCTCGCATGACGAAAATTCAATAAAAATAAGAAAAAATTTAGGGTGAGCTCGGTGAGAGTGTAGATGCTTCTATGTACATACATTAACTTACCTCAATGTTTTGTAAAATTTTTTTTTTAATGTTCAAAAGTTCAGTCTTTTCTTTAAAAAAACATACATTTAAATTAATTTCTTTTTAACTCACTTTCTTGTCTGTCTGCTTGTTGTCTGTTCGGTATAAATTTTGTAATCGATTTTAAACTTATTTACCTTTTTACCTTCTTTAAACACAACCAACTTGAAAGCGGAGAGAAAAAAGTATAGAAAAACAAGAAAAAAAATTAACCCTCCGATTAAGCTGAAAATTACAAAATATATCTATTTGCAATGAAAGGAGAATTGCACTTTAATCTAAATAAAAAAAGGTTTCCAATAGATGGCGCTGATAAGACAATCTTTAAATTGACTAAAATTAAGCAACTAACAATGCGATTGACCTAAAATTTACAAACTATATTTGTTAAGAAGAGAGAGATTAGCACGCATATGAATCATTTTATTAAGTTATCCGATAGATGGCGCTGAACACAAAAATTTAAAAACTTTGTTAAAAATTCAAAAAAATAACCATTATTTTTCGCCAAATTAGTGAGTGTTTTGTGGTCGAATACGTTTCTTGTCATACAAAAGTGCAACTCTTCTTAGCCGCTTGGGATTGGCAGATAATCGTAGGCCCCCTACACCACAGTACACATATTAAAGGTAATATCCTTAGCGTTTTCATTTTTGTTCAGTTCTGTGGATCTGTCAAAAACGAGAGGTATGGGAAAATGGTGGGTCCAGTGCCCCTTTACCTGTCTTATTTTAATATTTCGTTGTTGTTTCTAATTATGCGTGTTGAGTTCCTGTGACTTTGACAGACTGCAGAATATATTACCTTATATTTGTGTATTGTGCCCCTAAACAGGAATAATTGAGATTTGTTAGTTACTACAGGTTTTGGTTTTGGATTTCTAGCAATTTATTGTGTGCAGAACTAATCCGAGGGTTAAGGTCATAAACTTTTCGATTATTATCGATTCAATATTACGACTTGTGATAAATGGAAATTCTAAATCTGAACTAAAAGAAACATAAAACTCTGCTGTTTAGGTTCATTTTATCGCGAGTAAAAAAAGTTCCATTTCCCATAACAGCATAGCATCATTTTAGATTGATCAGTATCTAGATTTCGGAAGACTTTATATAATGGTGCTTTGACCAGGCTTGCCGTGTAGTGGTATATTTAAGAATATGAAGATTGCAATGCTTGGAATATGGGACTGCGTCCGATAGGGACTGAACGTATAGGTTAAATCAGGAGAATCAGTGCCTCTACGTTCTCTAATTCTTACATTGATAAAATAAATCGAAAAACAATGAAAATTATAAAACAAAATATATGACTTTTGTTCCATTTTTCAACGTTTCTTGTCCAATTTCTTCGCTTTTTAGAATTGCGAAACAAAAGTCGACTAAAAATGTATGTCTAAAAAATAGGTTTTAGGTTAATAGTTTCAGGACAGACAGTCTGGGCAGAACAATATAAAGTTCGAGATTTTCAAAGAAATATTGATGTTTTTTTTTCTTTATAAAATTTAAACAATTATTTTCAAAATTCAGTAGTTCAAATATTTGACAAAAACCCAACGGCAACCCTATCATCAAATCTCCAAACAAAGCCAAAAGGGGTTTTTGGTGGTTTGGCGGGCTTTTTATTTGTATTTTATTTTATCTTTGTTCACTTACCTATATACTATGTACCTACATAATACTTTTTATTTTTATTTTTATTTTTATTGGAATATGTATATCTAAGTGAGTATACCTCCCATCTTTTGTTTGAATAAAATTTTAGAATCAAGTTCTTAGTGAATGTCTGAATGAGCTCTATGATGCGATGCACGTTTTTCCTCAAGTATACTCCATCATGGTTGTGGCGGCGTGGAATAGCAAGTAAACACCAGAGTAGATATAATAATTGTATAGAAGAGCAAGACATACCTATTTTATAGGATGAAAGATGATGGAACCCTACCATCCCAATTGAAGTTAATCACTTTATATGTAATTAAATTGAGAAATAAATGCTCTTTTCGTTTGAGCGTTTGAGTGAGTGTAGACTCTTAGAGTGTAGACTTCTATAAAGTATGTACGTTTTTTGTGTTCTTCTTACAAACTGTTTGAAATAAAATATTTTTATTTTGTTTACTTTCAAAATAAAAAAAAATCACTAAAGTGAATGTGTACATCTTAGTTCTTATTCAACGAAGAGGAAGTGATGATGGTTTGAGAGAAAGAGAGAATAACGAGTTGATGGTTATGGTGCCCTTAGGTATATACCTATAAGCTGATTTTGTCCATTCAAATTGTCCTTGGCAAAAAATAAGAGTCAAGAGGATAAATGCAACGAAAAAAAAGAACTTATTTAAAAAAAAAAACAGAAGTTGTGAAGTTTCAATTCATGAATAAGTTATATCAAATGAATGTCGTCGTTTTAAACAATGGTTGAATTTTGGATTTCAAAGAAAAGGTCCAGGGGAACCTACCTACTAAAGTGTATCTGTCGTTGTCTCCAGGATTTGTTTTTATACTTTTTATTCGTCTGGTATGTAAGTGCTTTTAGTAAAATAAAGATACATTATTTTTGAGATTTTTTGCTTACAATGTAGGTAGGTAGATACCTATCCACCTATAATTAATTGTTTTATGAAGTTTAAAGACAAAAAGAATGTTATAGGAATTTGAGAAAGTACAATAACATTTAGGTAGCCATATACCGATTAAATCGAGGAACTTAAAATTAATTAATCATGGCTCAGTAGCAAATACCGTTAACCAAATGATGCTAATCAGTGTATTGATTATCTTTAGAAAAAAAACTATGGTCCGAAGACTCTACCAGCCCACAGACTGCACCAAAGACCAAGCTGGGGCATTTTTCAGTTTAGTTCAACCGTACATATTTCCATAATCTTATCAGAATAAAAATTACAGTTTTCAATCTATAGCTCTGTTTGGTAAAGTGAAATTTCTGGCAAAAACAATTTTTTACAAATTGTCTAAAATTCCTGCGTTTGTTAACAAAAAAATGTTTAAATGAGAGAGAAAATATTTTCCCCTTCATTGGATAAGTTGAAAATTTCTGCTATACACAAATATCTGTGGGCAAGGAGTGTAAAAACTGTCTTATTGACATCTGTCAGTGTCTGTCACTTGACGTCGGTTATGACTACACAAAATTTGACGCGTTCATAAAAATGAGGTTTTAAATATTTCACTCCATCAAAAATAGAGTTAACAAATCCAAATTTTACAAATTTAAAGTTACAAAATTTAAAATGATTTGTCACCGTTTGACCGTCTTGTACATAAAAAAGTGACATTTTATCCAAACATTGGTTCAGTGCGTTTGTTAACTTCTTGACAAGTTTTCCCTTTCTGGGGAGTATTTTCCCCTTCTTTTTAAGTTTTTTTCTTAAAATACGATACCAAACAGACCTTATTTATTGACGACATATTGCCATATTGGCACTAGAAAAATCTATTCAAAATAAATTTGGAAATATTTCGATGTGTTACAGTGCAGTGAGGAATTAGTGTTCCAATCCATTTTAACATCTATGAGGTCCACTTCTTTTTTACTGCGAAACAATCCGAAGTTTTGTTAGTTAACTCACTCAATTTATAGTACCTACCTACGGTAACTCGATAAATCAAGATCATCTAAACCAATTTCATGCAGAACGTTAAAATAATGTGGCGTTAAAATAATGTTTTGTTTATCGAAAAAAGTTGTATTTCTGTCTCATATTTAATTTTTTAAGACTTAGTTTTGTAGCAAATAAAATAATTTAGAAGATTAGATAACGCTTTGTGCAAACCTCCATTTATTGCAAAATAAATGTTTATATACATTATCTGTTTAGTTTATGTCTGGGAATCAAATTCAAGTCTCTGTCACCTAAAAAAATTTAATGTTTTTTCACATAAACTGCGATGACATGATAAATTAGGTACATCATATCATAAAAAAGTTCCTCTCAAATAAGCAAGTTATTTGAATTGTGTCACAAATTTGTAGGTCTCATCAATTCCTCCTGATAACGCAAAATAACACTACGATGCATGATGGAGAATTAAGAAAAAATGGGTTTCGTCATACCGTAATTTGAGCTAGAGCCTGAACGGGTGGATTGATTTCATTCAAGCTTATAAACGAGCATTTTTATGTGATTTTCCATGGGGGGAAACTTGAAAGTTTTGTTTTAGTTCATGGGTAAAATTAATATACCTGGCAAACAGTTTCTTTTTTAATATTATCTTAAAAACTACTTTAATGATTTTGATAAAAATTCGTGTCTATTAGTTTATTGTAAGGAAACTGCATTTCATAGGTTTTCTATTTCTAAAAAAAAAAATCTCATGGTAGTAAAAAATTGAGTTGTTTTTTAATATTATTCAGTTAGAATTTTCATATGGCATGAACTATTGTGCTATAATTTTGCAATTTGGTGCTTTTCAATAGTTTAAATAGTATGGCATTTAAAAATTTTGAAAATATTTTTTTTTTTAACAAAAAAAGAATCAACTTTTTAGTACCTACCTGCTTCAGCTTTTTTTTTTAATTTTAACATTTTGCTATTATGGATTTAAAAATAACGTACAGATAGATATATATAATACTTTTGTTTTAAGTTTTTAGCTCACTGAGAAGTAATTTTAAAATCGATTACAAAATTTGTACCGAACATCATCAGATAAAATAAAACTAAAATTTGCACATCATTATCTCCTGCACTAATCTTATCAAGATGATGCAAAATTTAATTTCAAACATGCACACAAGACTAAAGTGGAAAATAATAATTTAACAAAAAACGTGGGACGCATTCATGCTACACTCTCTGCCCTATATGTATTGCACGCGTCCTATCTTTTTTGTTTTAAATTTATGGGAAATTATTATATAATTTTTAGAGGGCTTTCAAAATGTTAACATTTATTTTAAAACCTGGGTTAATACTGGACCTATATACTTCATTCAAAATTAATATTTTTGCAAATCGTCGTCGTTCTATGAAAACTCCCTAAGTCCATTTCATTAGAAACTGATAGACCTTTTATAAGTTCTTGTCAGTAAAATTCCTTCACAAAGGCAAATGTTAGAAAATTTACAAAAATGGACTTAGGGAGTTTTAATAGAACGACGACGAAATAAGATACATAATTAATTAATTTTTACAACATTTGTTAAGGAAATTTAAATTTCAAAATAAAATATTGATAAAAATACAAATGTGTATGTATGTAAGTATATTATTTTTTTTTTATTTTTAAATTTTCAGTTTTAAGGCCAAATAGTGTTGCCTAGTCCGAAGTTTTGTTTTTAAACAATTTGCTCAGAAAAAAAAATATCAACAGCAAAGTAAAATATAAAATTTGTCAAATATCACTAAGGTATAAAATCACTTTTCTTCTAAAAGACTTAATTTGACTAAATTTCAATTTAACAACAACCTTCAATCTTCAATAAAGTTATTAATTTAGTTTGAAGCAATTCTATTAAATTTCTATTGACATATTCCATACACATTTTCAAAAGGAATGTGACCTTCAAGTTAATTGAAAATTTAACCATCTTCTCCCATTTTGTGCGAAAAAAAAAACAAATATTTGTTTCATATCATTTAGGTTCGGTTCAAGGGCAGGAAAGGTTTGGATATGAATGTTCTTTCAATCAAAAAATTAAAATCAATATTAAACATTGTCTATGTTTTCTATTTAATCAAAAATGTTCTAACTTACGCAACAATCTACAGATAACAAGCTAAATGCAAAAATAAAGGCAGAATAATTCTATTTTACTGATTTGCCACGTTTATAAAATTTGAAATCGCATCTTGCCATCTGGCCCTGTGGCGCAATGGATAACGCGTCTGACTACGGATCAGAAGATTCCAGGTTCGACTCCTGGCAGGGTCGCGCATATAATATGTTTTTTTTTTTATTTTTTTTTTGTTCTATTTCAATTATAATTTTTATTTGGCAACACGAATTTAAAGCAAAGTTTTACACTATTTTTTACTTTTACTATATTTACTATTGCTATACATTTTTTTACTGATTCTAACTATTGTTTTTTTTTTTTATTTATTACTTATTTATTTTTTTTTTTACTTACAATGACAATATTCAATTTGGCTTTCGAAATTAGTGCTGCCAAACAGAATATAAGTAGCTAAAAATAAATAAAAAAAAAGATAAATTCTTTAACTTTTTTTTGTTTCTTTGTTTAAATTATGTAGCAATTTTTTTTAAATTTATAATTAAAGTTGAAGTGGGTATTTGCGGGGTGAGTTAGTGAATGATATTATAAATCGAATGTAAGCAGAAAATAAAAAAAAATAAATTTTTGTTTTATCTTAAGTGCGTGATGTATTTTTGGAATATAAATTTATATTAATTTAATGAAATGCTAAAAAAAATCATAGAATGTCGTTGAATGAAATAAGCAATACAAAATATTCAAATCAAATGGTTTTTATGACAATCCGTTAACAAGACCGATTCAATGGAATGTTTGTGTGTATTTTTATATATTATTAATTATTATAAATTTAATATATTTTTTTTTGTATAAAAACAAACGTTGTCTTTTGGTAGCCGTCATTAATTACAAATTATTAATAGTTTAAGTATTAATAACAATTAAGTTTTTGTTTTGAACTAAGGAATTATATTAGGTGCCTACATTTTTCGTTAATATCTGAATGAAACTTTTGGCATCAGGTTTCTTTTCAAATCTTTCTTATGAATGACTGAATTGATTTTTTTGATAATTTTTGACGGGGCTAGTTGCAAGATTTAAGAGAGACTTAGGGAGAGGTCGCCATGCATGATGAAGAAAAGAACAAGTTTGTATACCTTTGGGTATTTTATTATAAAAAGTTTTTATAGAAAGAGGTTTAATGAGAAAATGTATAATAATTATGTAAGCTACAGTATATATAAAATCTAATCTAACAGCTTAAAATATAGCGAAACCTTCCGCTTTATAGGTAGAAATTATGAAGCTAAGACGTTTAGACCGCATTTGCTAGAAAACCTTATCTTGATTTCTGAATAATAAATTTGTGAAATTATTGGTTAATAGGTAAATATATTTGTGAAATTTATTCCAAAAAATGAAAAATGATAAGGCTCACAAATTATTTTTAGTTTAATTTATTTTTTGAACAGTTTTTCATTTAAAATGAACTGGCAAAGCTTGAAATGTTTATAACGTTCCGCTTAGACCAAAACATGCAGTAGATCAATGCTTTATTTAAAGGAATCTTAATATACTTACATAAATATAAATTTAAAGAAAAATATAGAATTTACTCTTTATTGATAACAGATTTTTTGTTTATACCATTTCAAAAAAAAAATGTTAAATTTATGGTTATCAAAAAAAAAAAAAACAAAAAAAACTCCCATGAGTTTATACATTTTTCATGCCTCTCCCTTAAAATTTTAAACTTATAAAACATTTAATTCACGACATGAGTGTTTTGATTTTTAAAAATATTTTGTGTGCAAAACTGCAGTCACTTCTTTAAATGATCTCCAGTTTCCAGTTCATAAATTTATGTATTTATAGAATTTTAAAATAAAGAATTCTGAAACACTAAGAACTTTGATCAACCATCAGTCGTGTTGTTTTATTATTTACATATTTCACTTTTTCGCAATTTTGATTTATGTATGTATTGATATTTTTCTCAATTGATACTCGCTTAATTGAATATTAAGATGATATTTAAAAAAATATAACTTTGCACAAAGAATTGTGGATTTTATTGTTGCTCAAAAAAAAATTGGCCTTCCAGGTCTTCAATTCGATAAGAATTAATAGTTTTTGATTTTTTTTAAGAGAAGTCGATTGTACTAATTTTTTACAGAATAACAGAAACACTTAAGTTTTTGGTCTGCTTATCATTTGTATTTGGATTTGTGTGCCAGTTATAAAAAAAAACCTTGCCAAAAATATTGCCCTTACATATATAATTATTGTTTGTTTATGATAAGATTGCTTATAGGCTACTTGAAATTTTTTAAATAAAGATCTAAAACCACTTGAAAATAATTTAAAAGTTTTAACTTCATTTTCACCACATGCCTTGTCTATACATTGAGCTTTATATTACAGATATATGTATATCTACTTGTACTAGGGCAATGATGCCTTTGACATTTCTTTGAAAAAATTTAAAGCCTATGTTTTTCAATATTTTAAAGGTCAAAAAGAAAGATTCTCTAGACTTACATCAATGATTTTGCGCGTGACCAATGTTATCATAAATTTCGTTTGTGCCTAGTATATGAGAAACAGTTTTAAAAATAGATTATGTACGCAGATAAATTTAAAATAGTTGATGTAAGTCTGATAGGACGTGTGCAAAATTTTACATACTTGCCAATCTGATTGTCGAATCCCAACGGATATGAACCAATGTTTTGTTGGTCTTCTGGAATAATAAAACCATCATATCAGAATACAGGAAACTTTGGAGTTAACGACGTCATTTTGAGAAAAACAAACCATCCATTAGCTGCTTGAAAAACACAAGACTCTATTTAATATTAGGAAATTCAAGCTTTATGAACTCTCTCTTGAAAAAATGAGATTCGTTAAGTTTTGTTCGTTTTCTTTCGAACTGATGATTTGCCTTTACTTTATCTTCAGATAGCTTATATAGCTTGAGTCGAACACAACACGAAGTTCGTTCTGAGAAAGTCAACGAAAAACACAAATTTTTCAAAAAAAAAAAAAAAAAAACTACAACAGTTATTTTTAACAATTATTTTCCTGTTAAAAAAAGCAAAAGCACAAAATCCTGAACTTAACTTTTCCAGACATGGAACGTTAAACATTTAATTTATTATCAATTTTTGACACAAATTTGACATAAATCTTAAAATGCAAACTTGATACTTTAACAACAAAAATTTTGTTTTTTGCAACACAAATCTTTTCTAAAAAAATTAACAATTAAATTAATGAACAATTAAATAAAACAAATATCACGAAAGCGAAAAACCACTTAAATAAAGCCGAGGAACTAAGCAATATTTGGTGTGGTGTTTGAGTCCGGAATACTCTCAAACTTTAAATTAAATCTTTACAAATAAGAATAAAAACAGAAATCTTTCACCAATACCAATACCAACAAAATAAATCCTTATGGGGAGACACAATTAAATTAAATTAAATTTTTAAAACTTTAATTTAATACAAAACAACAAAAAAATATTTTATCTATCATTGACATTCGTATCGCAATTTTGTTTATTGCATTCACAATAACATGCAATCAGAGAAAAAAATCTGTTTTTACGTATCAATCAACCACTTATCGTAAAATAGCACAACAACGTGCTTCATCAAATTATAAAAACAAAACGAAAAATAAAAATAAATAAATACCTACTACCTTTGAACAGAACAATATAAATTGTATGTCATTAAAAATACCAGATGTGATAAAAAAAAAATATTGTTATATAAGGGATAATAATTAAAAAGATGGATTTTATTTTTTGTTAACTTGATTACTTTATTTTAAATGTTGATTCCATTGAATTATGTAAATACATACATAGTTTATATGAAATATCAGCTTTAGTTATAGTTATTTAACACTTATATTAATTGTGTAGTATAATATACAATTGGAATGATTTTACTTTTTTTTTAATTTAAAGAAATAAGATAATATACATTCATAATTTTGAATTAATGAATTATCTTTAAATGGCGCCCAATGTGGTACATTCTAGGGGTATTCATGCATCGTCTTGAAGTCCTCGTAAACGTGGTAAACCTGTCAAATTTTCTTACATATGTCACAGGTTAACGCATTTTACAACGACTTTACACCATTGCATGAATCTAGGGGTATTCATTTTTATTTGTAAAATAAACAACAAAAAAAAAACAGAAAATTCAGAATTTTTAATTTATGGTTTATTTTTAACTGTCGGCGAACGTGGTAAAATACTATATGTAGGATTTTAAAAAATTCCAAATTTTGAATTTATGATTTACGTTTAACTGGCGCCAAACGTGGAGCATACTATTTGTAGAGGATTTTGAATTAATGTTTAACTGGCGCCCAACGTAGTACTTTTTATAGCTTTGTCGAATTTTATTTGAATACTAAGAATAATTAAAATTAAAAGTAGACGAGAAACGACATCTCCTCTTCATATACCAATAAGATCGTTAATTTACATTACGAAACACTTTAAAAATAAAAAAAAAAATCATTTTCGATGTGATACAAATTATTCAAGGGTTTAACCAAAATGTCTATAATTTTTCTGCTTCGAATCTTTAAATAAATATTTAAAGATTAAATATTATAACCCAATCTTTATTTGTATGGGGGGAAATTTCTTCAATTTTGTTTTATTTATATATTTCCCATTTATTTCGATAGGTAAAACGAACAACCCCTGCCCATGATGGGCGCAAATGATGCATAAAAATACTCTTTCCCTCATATCGTATATAGCGTCGTCGTCGTGGTACAAGTATAACAACACAACATCGATGTTCGTATCGTTTTCGTTGTCGTCGTCATCTCTGAATTCTATAGTCGCAGCCATATCGCCTCTTCAACATCAATTACTGTCCATTAGCGATGCACTTTTCTGCTTTCCAATGCACTTTGTGGTTTCACATTCATAATAAATGTTGTCAATAATCTCTTTTTCTCAAAGGACCGAAGCCAAGACGAAATAATCGAGACGAAAACCAGAGTGCTTGCTGCCCCTGCCTTGTTTGAGGGTAAATAAACCAGATCCTCTGTATGTGTTATGTATAGTTGATGGGATATATGCCACGCCATTGAATCTCAATTTTTAATATCGAATTTCACAACAACAATCAACCATATAAATGTACCTAGCTACAACATGAAGATTCATAAATCCCAAATTTAGAAGAAAATAAATGAAAACCAAATAATTCATCGATGAAGAACATTTTCTTTTTGATTTATTATCATCAACTGTGAACTGTCTATATGTCTAAGTCGGCGGTGCAAGAGGGGAGGGGGTAAAGTGCGATCGTAAATTAATAATTAAAAAAAAAATCTATTTTTGAAATACAAATTTCACAACAAAAAAAAAAAACTATCCATATGCATGGCATGATCGTGGTGATTGAAATAAATTTAATTGAGATCATAACTTATATTGGTATTAAAAAAAAAATAAACGTTTAGAAAATATTTTGCAATTTTGTATTTGAATCGACTGATGAAATCTGGAGTTTATAAAAATAGGGAGCTGGTGGCAGAGTTTTTTGTGTTTATTTTAATTATTAAAGCAATTTCGACTGCTGTTAAATAATTAGTAGGAAAAGTTCTGTAGTTCATAGAATAATTTGAGAAAAGGCAAGGTCATTCTAGACATTATTCAAGGTCACTATTAAATGCACCTTGTGAAAATTCTTTATAGTATCGGTTATGCCGATGTGAAAGAGATAGTTTCCACCTAAAGAAAAAAATATTTATCTTCAAATAACAATGCACGTAAAATGCAACATAATTTAATGCCTTTGTCTAAACGAAAAAAAATTAACCGGCAATTGATTTGCATGCGAAACACTGTGGTTAGTAAAAAGCTTGTTGCTTAGATTTGCATGCTTAAAAATGTATGGTCCTTCAGTTTATTTAATTAGGAAAAATTAAGCTCTAAAAGCAATGTAACCAGATGGAAAAAAATCTCCCCACTGAAATATTTATAAAAACCCTCAGATTACCACATTAAAAAAACGTCATATTTTTCAAACTTTTTCTAACTTTTAATTTTTTTTTAATTTTAAATTTTAAAAATAAAAAAATTAAATTAATTAATAGTTGTTAAGATAAATTCGTCGATTACTTATAGATTATCTTTTCTAAGGTAGTATATTTGGCCTTAAGAATGGGAAGAGTTCAGAAGGCAGGACACAGCAGACGTCGATATGAATAATGTACAATGTACATGAACATAATAAAATTGTAAAACCTGTCAAGCTTTGAAAGAAGGAGAAAATACTCTCAGAGAGAGAAAACTTTTTAACAAATGCACTGAACCACTTTTTGTATAAAATGTCATTTTTTGTACAAGACGGTCAAACGGTGAAAAATCATTTTGAATCTTGTCAACACGTCAATTGAACGCCACTGACAGCTGTGTATTTGACAGTTTTTACACTCCTTGCACACAGAAATTTGTGTAGCAGAAATTTGCAAGCTATCCAATGGCAATGGGGGGAAATTATTTGCTCTCTCATTGTGCGCTCTCTTTGTAACTTTTTTGAGTTAACAAACACGAATTTTAGACAATTTGTAAAGACTTGTGAAAATTTGTGTAATTTCGCAAGAAATTTGACAATACCATACAAAACTATTGATAGTGTATTTTTTTGTAATATATTTAATTGTTTTTTTCATATCGATGGGGACTTTTTAGGTTTCAAACATCTAATCTGCTAATCATCCCTGTAAAGCAGATTGTCCCAAAATGTAGCAAATTTTTGTTTTCTTGCGCAAATGTAAATGCATTTATGCAAATGTAAAAAATGTCTTGCTTTTTTCATTTGCTTTGCGTGTGTTTTGCTTTGCAAATTTGCGTTTAGGAATTTGTCCAATTGATTAATACACAATAAACTACGAACTGACTTCAAGTACCAAATCTTGATGAAAATCTACTACATTCAATAAGAAAGAAAGAAGAAAGAATTGCAAAAAAGTAGATGTAAAAGGGGAAGACCTTAGAGGTAAAACTACAACATATTATGCTATCTCCTATAACAATAATCTAGCTAATTTGACGGATTTGAAATTAATTTTTCCTTAACCCTATACATATTTTGCCAATAGCTCCCTATCTAGTTATACTAGTAATCGTTTATTGAAATTTAATTTTAGAAACGACATTTAGTTATCTTGATTTTTTAGTTAAATTTTTGTCGCACGTGTACTTGAAAAATAGGTTCAATTATCATTAACATGCCGAGATATTTTTATTTATTTTGTACAAAAAAAAAGGAAAATTGCTTAACATCAATGGCAATTATAGATAAATTCGCCATGCAGTATATACAATTTTATCAATTATAATTGCGTTTTAAGTATTTCTATTGCATAATATTGGTCTCGTGGGATGTTTTTTTTTTGTGGTTATAGAAATTAGAGATTTGAGTTGAAAACTAAGATAAAATTCATCGAATGACGTCAAATCTAAGAAGTCAAATTTAAGAATTTTAAAAATAGCTCAGTTGACGGAAGATTTTTTATTCTGCAAAATGTGAAAAAAAATGTGTAATGACTTTTTTGAGAACTCTGAAAAATGGAGCGGTTGGAGGAGTAATCATCCCAGTTTGACTTTTAAAGCATAATCTATAAGATAACAAATTCTTTAACAAAGAAAAAAATAAATAATTAAATTTCCTTTAAAATAGATCTTAAAATTTTTTCGTAAGCTATTGCTTGTTAAAAATATATTTTCCAAAACGGCAGCATTAGAAAGACTTATTTTGTTTAAATACTTAGAAGGTGGTATTCATTTACCACTTGTATATGTACAGAGTACAGGTAGAGCAAAAGTCATCATTGCAAAAATTATAGCATCTTCTATTGGCACTTCACTAGGGCCCTAAGATATTATAATAAGGATCCAGCTGAGAACGGCCATGTTGCTGGAATGTTAAATTTTCAAACTTTTAAAACTTATTCATATGTATAGCTGAATCTGGAGGTTTTTCTGGTTTTGAGAATTTTTAATGTTTTAATTAAGAAAAGTATTATTGTTCAATTTCTGGGGACGCTTTGAAAATTTAAAAATTTTCTCAGGTGATGGTTGAAAGTCAATATTCTTCCTTTGATCTTTTAAACTGTATATATAGTAGTAGAAAAAAATAAAACGGTACTTACTTTCCAAATAGCGGATGCCATAGAGCTGCATTTGGGTCTGTCATCATTTCCTCCAATCCGTTGGTGGTACTACCAACTTCGGACATATCCTCACAGTTTAACAATCGTCTTTGCAGAGCAGCTGGATCGATCAGATGCGAGCCAGGCTTAACTTTAAGCTTAGCCTGTTGCTGTTGATGTTGTTGCTGCTGCTGTTGTTGCTGTTGTTGCTGTTGGTGTTGATGTTGATGTTGATGATGTTGCAGTTGCTGCTGGTGATGTTGCAGTTGTTGATGTTGCTGACTAGGAGTCATATTGCCATGCATATTGGAAGCTGATTGATTGTTACGATGTAAGGCTGCTGCATGATTTCCATTAGTATTACCAACACTACCACCACCACCACCATTACTACTGCCGCCATATTGGCCAGCACCACTGGACCGGCCAGCTGATGCAGCTGCTGCTGCAGCGGCTGCAGCAGAAGCAAATTGGAATGGATTAGCAGCGGCGGCTGCGGCAACATTACCGGCGCTACCATTAAAACCAAAATCGAAACCTGGCATGGCCATGAGATTATTGAGATTAGACATTTTCGCGTCAGATAAGCGTTCCGGTTGTAAGAGATTTGATAAAGATTTACACGTAACGCGAGGTTTTTGATCTTGATGATGTTGTTGCGTTTTCTGTTTAGCGCGATGGGCTGACGATGAGTCAGTGTTGCTACTGCCGGGTGGTCGATAGAAAGGATTTGGAACCGATCGCGCCGAGGGCAAATTATTTTTCTCCACCGACGACGCTTGATGTCGTTGATTAGACTGACTGGCTTGAGGGTGATGATAGGGCGGGGGAGGATTAGTAGGAGTTTGTTTTGAGCTTGAATTTGCTAGACCATAGTGAGTACGATTGGCACTTGCTTTAGCCTCAGAGTTAACTGACTTTTTAGGAGTCTCCCGCTGCTGCTGTTGGGCAGCTAATGCATTCATCTTCATCATTCGCTGCATTTGAGCCTGTGTAAGAGCTTCCTGCCACATTGCCATCTCGAGTGGATTCTGGAATGCAGCCGCTGCAGCCATGGGGTTTGTTAGACTTGCAGCTGCAGCTGCCGCAGCCATTGGATTGAACTGCGGCGTTGGGAAGGCAGTTTTTTGATTTTGCTGCTGTTGACTTGAGTGCTGTGCATTTTGTTGTTGCTGCAGAAGAGGCATAAGTTCGGCCAAACCGTTTCCGTTCTGAAGACCAGCGATGGCTTTGATGAATTCTGGTGCCATCTGGCCAATGTAAGGAAGCCAAAGCATCTGATTGAAGGCTGCCAGAGTTGCCGCATCGATGTCTCCCATCAGAGGATTTAAGAAGCTATTGTTCTGTTTGGCCGCCTGCGGCGTTGAGGACGGTGTCGGCTTTTTACTCGAAACAGTGATGTCGGGAGATGGTGCCGAAACAGGCTTCTCGGGAACCCGGTTTTTAGCGGGATTTGGAATAGCTTCGATCGTAACCTGAGGAATCGGAGGTGTTTTCGCCTTCGGCTTGGTAATCTCTACTTGCTTCTGCAGTATAGTTTCCAACTGAGCCATCGATATAACTAAAATATCTGGATCCTGAAGGATAGCTGGATATGCAAAAGCTTCTGGCAGTCTCAATTCAGGTCGGGTTGTGAGTAGGAGTGGAATTTCACGGGCAGGCGAGGCCAGAACCGCACTTAAACGATCCTTTGGCACAAGAATAGGATCAGGTACTTTCCATTCAGGATTTCGTATAAGTAAGCGAAGTTGTGTAAGTGGATCTGGGTCTTTGCCAGA
Source organism: Epistrophe eligans (assembly GCA_951394125.1). Taxonomy (NCBI): domain Eukaryota; kingdom Metazoa; phylum Arthropoda; class Insecta; order Diptera; family Syrphidae; genus Epistrophe; species Epistrophe eligans. The sequence goes on along the minus strand of OX596031.1, from coordinate 12,627,692 downwards.
CGATAACATTTCGATAAGGTTCTCGGTGTGACTTTTTTCGGAGGAGACATCTTCTTCGGTCTCTTCGCGTTTGATGCGCTTTTGCAATGGTTCATCGGGACTTTCTTCATCGATGGTGACCGTTTGGACGCGTTTTGCTTCCTCTGAGCAACTCACTGTGGGACTCGCTGATTTTCGGTGCTTCCCCAGATCGAGGGGTTCTTTTTGTTGCTGCTTAGCAGGGACATTAGGAATTTTGATGGGAGTCACAGTGACTGAGGAGCAAATCTTCGGACTAATCGAATTGCTTGAGTTGAGCAATTGCTCGAGGAAGACATTCTTTGACGACTTATTGGAATGCACTAAGTCTGGTGAAGGCGGTACCGCTGGCAGGCCGCTAGGCTGTGGCGATTGAATGGCATCAGAGCTCCTTGAATTAGGGCGTTCAAGCAGCGCTGGCTGAGGGGGTTTCTCCTTTTCGGCTGAAATTTGTGATTTCTTGCAAGTCAGGTCCTTTGGCATTTCATCGACGCACGAATCCGGCGACACAATGGTCACTGACTCGGCAGGCTTCGGTTTCACAGGTGAATTGTAGCTTTCTTCGGCTGATTTTTCAAGATCCTTAATTGTGATCGAGAGTTCTTCGAGGGTATGTCGACTGAACGGGTCGTTCTGAGTGTTCGATTGGAAGAGTTCGCCATGTAAGCCTTCGATTTCTCCAGCTTCATTGAACGACAAACACTTGGGTGATGCTGCCAGCGATCCACCCAGCCGAGAAATTATGTCAGCTACTGGTTCCGGTTGCAGTAGGACATCGTCGTCCTCGTTTTCGAAGTCATCCAGGCAAATGGTCTCCTTTATTGATGGCTCATCGCCTGATATGTGATTATCTTCGCAACCTCGCTTCACCAGTGAATCCAGGAGCTCAGCTCCACTCATCGCGTTATCACTGCAATGCTGCAGTAGGTCTGCATCATCAAGGAGGTCTTTAAGGTTTTTGGTATCAACGTCGGAATCATCAAAACTATCCGACAGAACCACTGGAGCATCATGGTCATCATGATGGTTAAGCTCTGGTTCTGGTTCTCGATCTATTTCATGATCTTCGACAATGGGAGTCTTTTGAATGAAAAGTCCAGTTTCTGGACATAGTTGCAGTGGACCAACTGGATTCACGTCCTGCATGAATTGCGGAATATCATCCAACTCAAGATCATCGGAGATTTGTGTGAGATTCTTGGCGAGTTCATCAGTTGGTTCGTTATTATTTGGTTCCATGTCATGGTTATGAAGCATAAGATCATCTTCATCTTCTTCATAATTAGCTATAACTTCTTCGATATCTTCTTCTTCTTCCCTTGGCTCGGGTTGAGTGGGAACCTCAGGAGTTTCCACCAAAAGTGGAACTTCTTCCACCTCCAATTCCGTTTCTTCTTCTTCTATTTCTTTAACTTCCTCCTGTTCCACTTCCATTTCTTCTCGTTCGTGATTTGTGCTTTCGTATACTAAATGATTTGGTTCTGTTGATATGATTGGATTCTCTGTGATTGCTGGTAGAAGTTCTACTGCTCCCTCTTCTTCTATTGGCTTTTGGCTCTTCTCTTCGACTTCTTGTTCTGTCACTTCGGCATCGGCAAGTTTGCGCTTTTTTTTCTTCTTCTTTTTCTTTTTCTTCTTGGCTGCATGAGAGGCAGCATTTTTTAGTGATGCCTTCAGCAACTCCGCAGGCTGCAGGATCTTTAGTGGCTTAAGAGGTTCAACTGGTGCCACCACATCTCCTTGTGTCGGAGGAATAATTGGAACAGGGGAAGAAGGTGGTTCAGATTGTTGTGGAGGTGGAGAAGGCGATGGCGGTTGTTGTGTATGAACAGGAACTGCAGCATTTCTGAGTGCTTCTTCAACCATCTCCTGCTTTACTTTAACAGCAGGATTTGGCAAAAGCTTAGCAAAGCGGGATGACGAGGGATCCGTCCGTGGTATCGCTCGCCAACCGTTTGCTGTCTTTGTCAATCGTATCCGATTTCGTTTGTCGTAATCTTCACAGCGAACCTCTACAATTCGGGTATCGTCCTGTTTGACCCACAAAAAGATCGGATTCACCCGAGGAACTGTTGTTGTTGGGGTTTTTGTTTTAGTTGTTGTTGTTGCTGTTGGGGATTTGGTTGGGTTGGATTTTGTTGTTGTTGGTGTTTTAGTTGGAGTTTTAATTGGAGTTTTTGTTGGTGTTTTTATTGCAACGGATGGATCTGGCACTAATGGAGTGTTTTTACGTGCCGTAGAAGTTGAAGTTGGGGTCTTCGGCTCGGATTTGATCCGAACTGGTGGAACTGTCCCCACAGTCGAAGCCTGTGCCTTCTTATTCTGCCTCTTAGGTTCTGTCATTAAATGTGCGAATTTAGGCTTTGGACGCGCTTTGGGTTGTTTAGCTTTGCCACCTTTCCCGCGACGCCTATTCGCCGGATGTTCTTCGAAGACTAAGAATATATCACGTGCCACTCTCCGACGATCGGATTTGCGATGTGGTATCGGACACAATTCGGGATCTTCAATCTCAGTCTTAATTTTTCTACCGCGCTTCTTAGGACCGGTCTTGGGAAGACCGGTTAAAGATGATAGCGGTGTCAGTGCTTGGTCAAGTAACATTGTCGATATTGACGAAGAATGTTGCTGCGACATGTTGCTATCCGTTGGGTATATGTTAAATGTTGTAGTTGTTGATATTGATTGATTGTCTAAAACTGTGGAAGTTGTTGCTAGACTTGTTGATGTTGCTTCTTCGAAGGTGGAATGTTGAGGGTCGTCTTCTTCGTTGTTGTAAGTTGTGTTTCCGTCGTCTTCGTTTGTTTGGTCTTCGTCTTCCTCTTCCACAGTGTGTTTACTACTAATTGATATAATTTGACTAGATGATGATGTTGCTGTTGGTGATTGTGGTTGTTGCTGTTGCTCCGTATGTTGATTAGAATTGCCACCGCTTGTTTCAATTCCTTGCAACTGTTGTTGTTGGGCCTTACGAATCGGTATAAGATCCGGCAATGGCGGTAATGATGTCACTGACAGCAGCTGTTGTTCTTGTTGCTGACCTACATCACTGCCATCTGCAGTTGCTGTTGTCAATTGTGACAGTTCGTCTTCTTCGTTTTCTTGACCGTCGTCCTCAACACTACTTATAGCTAGACAACTGTCAGATAGAGGATCGCTAGGAGGTACTGTTGACAGCGGAGAGTTGCCACTGTCGTCGATTGTTTCTGTTATTGTTATTGCTTTTTCTGATGTTGCTGGCGATAGTGGTGATGGTGGAGCAGTTGGTGATGTTGTTGTTGTTGATGATATTTGCGCTGTTGTTGTTGTTAAATTTCGTGATGTTGCTGGTGATGTTGTTGAAACGGGGAGCAATATTGATGATAGCTGTGTCCATGATTGGTTCACACCAACAACCTCAATGCTCATAATTTTTTGTTTCTCTTGTTGTGAATTTTTTATCAGTGCACACCACTACTTTATTTTTGAAATTTGCAATTCACGGTTGCATTTCTTTTAATTTGTGTTTTTTTTCAACAAAAATGATTAGAAAAAAAAAAAAAACTTTCTAAAAATTCCACAACAGCAATATACAATCGCGATACTACGCAAAATCGCGAAAAAAAGAGAGATTTTTCGCACAAAACGTGTTGTACACTTTATTTAACTCATTGGAATTTACTCTTCTTATTTGAAAACAAAAATCTCTCCCAATTGGAGACTCTCCCGTTTAACTTGTGTTGACACTTGACACTATAATAAATTGTGAATCTAATTTTGACACTTCTCTATTATTTTTTTCTTTATTATTTATATACATTTATTAATAAATGCTCTTTTACTCTTGTGTAATTTTATTTATTTATAAACAATTTTGCAATTTTTTTTTTTGTTTTGACACTTTTATCACTCTCTCTTCCACTAATCCAATTGAGGTAAGAGAGAGGGTATTTTTTTTTAATTTATATAAATATGCATATATATCTTTCACACACTCATTCACAATATTATGCTCTTTTGAGCTGTATATCTTTTTTCTCGGTCTCGACGCGCTCAGCTGTTTTGTTATGGTTTTATTTTTCTTTACGATATGGGAGAGGGTAAATAGATTTTTCGAAAGGGACAACGCGTTTTAATCTTGGCAATGATGTAAAAGAGACAACGATAGTGTATTTTGATGTTACTGACACCTTGCATACACACTTTTTCTGTATCGGTTTTCTCTTTCTCGCTCTGCGAATAGAGAAATTTTTATTTATTTACTAAAATTTTCACAGAGGGGTTTTCCAAAAAAAAATTTTCATGGATGATTTTTTTTTTTCGTATTTTACGTTCCGGTTGGAATTTTTCTTTTCTACTTTTGGAAATTTTCTTATTTGTATATTTTCTAACGGGACTAAATTTTCTAAATTTAATGGACTATTGCACTTGTCACTTCCAAACTTCCAACTTATAACACAAACTATACAAAGTAGAGAATAAAAAAATATGCACTTGCTAGATATATAGGAAGAATCAATTTTTTCTTTCCTCCTGAATTTCTCTACACTCAAAAATTTTAATTATGATTTTATTATTTGATGAATAATGAATAATTATTAATTTATTTAATTTTTCAATGCAAAATTTATTTAATTTATTTTGTTTAATTCTTTAAATTTTTCTTCACTCCCTACTTGAGAGGAGGAGAAAAAAGATGAACAAATTCACCACACGGCGACGACGACGGTTCGGGTTCCGTACGTTCACGTTTGACACTTGTAATTGATTATTCTCTGATTCGAAGGAATTATACCGTATGTGGTGTTTGGTGGCCGTATTTTTTATTCACTCTATGGCTTTCTCGCTCTGTTGTTCACTTTTTGTATACAATAGAGATACAAGAATTTTGTATTTCGTTTTTTGTTTTAGAGACAAATTCGTAACGATTTGTTGTTTTTATGTGCTCATCTACTGAGTTGCATTGGTGAATGCGCGCGGAGGAGCCACCGTCGTCGTTTTGGTCGTCGTCGTCGTCACATTCCACTGTACATTTTGGAAGTTCATCATCGTTTCACTGTCCGTCGAGCACTAGTTAAAACGGCAAGCGACAGAATGCGAAGAGTGTGTGTCTCTTTTCTCAGACACAAAAAAAAATTACAGTTTGTTAGTAGTATTAGTTGTTACACACACAATGGTAATTGTGACGTTTATTTTTATCTCTTTTAATAGAATGAAGAAAAATAAATGGAACATTGGCCCCCGGATGAATTTGTTATCAAAATTCACAATTGGAATGAATCATGAATGTGCTCTGCCTGCTGCACTTTGACAGGAACACAAGGTGGCTGTGGCTGGGTTGTTATGTGACGTCAGAATTTTGTAGATGTTCCGGTATCCGGTTTTATTTTTGTATTTCTTGCAATGTGACATTTTGCCACTGGTTGTTGATGGGGTGTGGTGTGGTCGTGGTGCTGTTGTTGACAGTATCGTTGTAGGTAGTTGTTTTTTTTTCGGAAGAGGTTAGGTATACATAGGCTGAATTATATTTTGTTTTACTGATTACTTATCTTTGTTTTGAAACACAGTGAGGTTTAAAGGAATTTTGTTTGGGTGTAGGCATAATTATATGGAAAGTAGGTACATAAAGTTAGTATATTTAAAAGGAATGAATATGAATTGTTGCTATTTTCTAATACCATTGGAATTATTGTAAATAATATCTTATCTTGGTTGAAAAGGTCTTAAACTTAATTTAATTTAGTGAATTTTAATTTACTAAATTTTGAGTTATTTTTTAAGATTGGACTAAGTAAATAGCTTTTGGTTGTGTTTGTTATTTTGAAATTAGAAATGAGATGTAGCCTATTGTCAATAGTCAACCGTGTTGGTAAACAATATATAATGCAGTTCTCTGTTAGTTTGACGTTTATGAATGCACCCTTACCTATAAGTTAAAACAGTGTTTCAGTTAAGTAAGTAATACTCCTACGCAATAAAAACTTACTTCAAAAGACATTTGTCAGAAAAATAAGATCTCAGAGATTTTTCTCACTTAAAAGGTGAGCAAGCGAATCCATTTTTTTTCAGACTATTGACAGCTAAACTGAGAAATTTAGCTGAGGAATCCTATTCATGTAACTGCGATTGCTGAGATCTCATTTTCCTGAACACGCCTATTACCTACCTATTTTATTGTTTCAAATATTTTGAAATATGTAGTGCGAAGATATGTGGTGGAACTATATTTTTTTATTTACCTTACAAATTTGAGATAGTTTAAAACTCGGACTTCTATCAATAAAAATAAACTTAAAAAAAAAAATCCTGATGGTAACACTAAATCATTTTATATTCCCATAACAATAAATTGAAATTACCCACTGTCCACATTTTTTATTGTTAACTACATACCTATGTATGTACGTATAACTAAGATCCGTATTTTTAAGATCCACAAAATCTATGACAACGGCTACTGCGAAATGCGTACATCTGTAAAATAGAAAATGCAACAAAAAATGCCGAAAGCCCCAAAGTGTAGATACATGGATATTTACCTACACACAATACCCAATAATGCATACATATATACACAACCACACCGGCACAATATTATTTTGATTCATAAAACCTTCATTCTCTCTCATTCTTTCAATATAATAATTTGAAATATCGAAGCAAAACAAAAACCGCGGGAAACCATCTATACCTACGTTTACGTATGCCACATTTTCTCTCATCTCATTGCTTCTTTATCATTTGTCTTTTTCTACATCGGTTCCGAATTCATCGATTTATCTAATGAACTCTATTATTTTTTTTTTTTTTGGAGTGAATAAACATTTTTGTATCCAAGAGACAGAGAACAACATTGACGAAATGAGTAAGAAGGAGAATCAGAGAGAAAAAAAAAATGTAAATTTTTGTTGTTTGTTATTATTGACAAAGTGAAAACGAAAGTCAGTCGAAAGAGTGAGAGAGGCCGACAAACAAACAAACAAACAATCGAAACAGGGAAGAAATAACCAACTGAAGGAAAACGAGAAAGGTAAACGCCTCCTGTGAGGAAAATGCTGCATCAAAGCCCCGCCTTTGGGTTTTCAGTGGGGCGCCATGCAGATAACCACACCAACATAAGAGGTATGGGGAATCGAAATAAATTAAAGATGACAGATGACAGCTGCTGCTGTGGATGACATTGACAATTAATTAGATTATCTACCAGCAGCTGTCAAATACCTAAAAGTGTGTATATGTAGTTTCCTGCTACATACCTCCCCGCACCGCTATAATTTGTCAGAGTGAAATTGAATAACATATCGTTTCTATATCCTCGATCGATTTTAATTAAATTTAATTAATTGCATCACCAGCGCCAGCGCCACCCCATGGTGGTAGTGTGCAAAGCAACCCTTATCTTTGCCTGCAAAATGCCACATGGGTCCTGCGTAACTATGGCTGAGTGTGTGTTTGCAGCTTAGGGCGTTGTTATGCCATACCTCGAACGAAAAGCAGAGAAAACTTTCGAAAGCTTTCACTTGACGGATGGATTGCGAAGCGTGTCCGTGTTCTTTTTCTTAGTGGCTGGAGGGGATGGGGGGTAACTAATACTCTAGCCTTAAACGAAGTTTTCCTTCCACGAAGAAGTCGTTGATGTTCGACTTGGTGGGGTGAGGTGAGAGTGATATAAATTCTTCGTATAAGATGTAGATGGTCAAAATGCTAAGGAAAATAAATTTCTTCAAAGTTTATGTGAACTTTTGGTCATTTTAGTTGCCATGGATGGATTTGGAACTTCAGAGAGGGAAGGTAATGCCGGAACAGTATATACACGATGGGCTGGGGTTGGGGGAAACCGTGCAATAAAAAAATAATTTCCGTTTCTTTTCCTTCTTTTTATGCTTCTGCTGGGTTTCGTTTAGATGATGGAAAGAAAAAAAAATGGGGGATGTATAGGTTGATGTGGGGACATGGGAGGAAGAAGAAAAATCAATAAAATGGAGATTTCTTTATGTTATAGGGAGCTGGGATTTTCCCAAATTTCAAGAACCCCGATGTGGTAATGGTGTTGAGCTAAATGGAGAGTGAGGTGGAAACATGACGCTTTTAGCCCCCCTATATCCTTGCTCTGGCTTACCCTTTTTTCATCCTCCACCTCCACACCTCCAGCCATATAATCGAGTTCTGTGAGAGAAAAAGGACGAAAACAATTTTATAGTGGTGCTTGCACACATTAAGTCCACTTTTTATTTTTTGCTTTTCTTCTTTTTTTTTTTTTGGGTCAGGAGAGGGAGGAGGGGGTTATAAGGAGGTTATTTTGGGGCTCTTTTAGGGATGGGGTAAAAAGTTTTTTTTTTTTGAAAAGTCATGTTAAATATATAGGGGGGCTTATATATCTATCTATGTATACAATATATACATACCTTTTTATATAAGAACGGATTATATTTGGGTGCAAAGTTCGAATAAGTATGCAAGCACATTTGGGAAAATATATTTATAATTTTGAAAACGATGTTTAGGTTAAGGTATTTTGATATCTACCTAAGAAGGTAGCTTATAAGGTATCTTTATTGTTTGTATGTATTTAGGTAGATATCTAATATTCTTAACTACACATAATGTATATACTTAGTTTAGGTACCCATATATACAAACCAATGCATTATGTATAATTTATGGTTGCTTTGGCACATACATACATATGTATGTATATACTTGGTAGGGATGGATAGGATACATACCTAAAGTTTATGCATACATATAGAAACTCACCGTGGAATTGGATTAAAGGTCCCTTGGGTGTGTGATAGAAGAATAATGTGTAAGGGAAAAGTAAGACTCTATAATAGGTACCTACATAACTAACTCGACTACCTAGCTACCATATTTCAGTCCCTATACATATGTCTAAAAGTGATTGATTGGCCAGAAACATATACATATTTATAATCCTACCCTTATGAATATATGTGCATATTCCTTTTTGAATAAGTAAGCATTAAATATTTTCAATATAATATGGAAATAAAAACATGAATTATGGGTTAAAAAAGGTATTTTCACATGTTTGTCAATACCTTTCATTTTAGAAATCAAATGTGAAAAGATATTATATCTATATGTAGGTAAACAGATATATCTACAAGGTCTAGGTATACCTATTTAATCAAAATATGTATATACACACATATTCCTATTATGGATATTTTCTATTATTTATTCATACAAAATATGTATTTAATTTTTAACCTAGCTATTTAAAGAAAGTTAAAAATAAAATTCTAATTTGTGTTTGATGGATTCAAGCTAAATGTAACAAATCGTGTTAAAGTGGTATTACTTAAAATGACATTTTATTTTATGTGATGCCAATTTAATGTTTTCCAGATTATGCAAGTGCGCTAGTAATTTCTACTGCACTTTTAACTTTGCAAAATTATATCTAGGTAGTGTAACAATTTATTCAAATCAAGTTTTATGCAATAAATTAGAATTTTTAAACAATTACTATTTACCTAGCAACATTATTAAGCTGATCCACCAACATTGCTGATCTTCAACAAAAATCTGCCAAAAATGGCAATAACTTATTTTCATATCCATACCTGTTACATAGAACCGAACCTTTCCTCTCTTAGATTTCTATTATTTTTATTAGATTTCTATAATTAATACTGAAAACCAACAATATTTTATATTTTTTAAACGAGAAAAATCGTTGTTATGCATAGTTAAAAATATTATTAAGATTTTTGATGAAATTTGTGATTTCATCTTGAATATTACGATCTTCAGAAACATTAAACAATTATTTATTATTTATTAATTTTTAAATTCAATTTTTCTATGACCAAAGCCCCTTTCTGCACGATTTTTTGAGAGAAAATTATCAAAAGTTATCTTAAAAAATTAAATTAAAAAAATTATGTTTATGTAGATAACGCGTTAAAAAGTTTTTTTTTTTCTCATTCAGGCAAAGTTTTACTTTGCATTTTCGGTTGTTTTTTATGAGGCATGTAAATATGTAACAAAAAATTAATGTAAAAGAGGACAGCTTGTCTGCATGGTGGTGCCAAATTAGTTCCAATAATTAATTATATCAACTTATAAATAATTATTACTTCATAAAACTTACATTTTATTATTGGTAATTTGTTTTTCTAAGCACTAACTTTTATTTTTATATTTTTTATACATTTTTTATTTCTTAAACACGCTTCTCTCCTACTACAAGTTAATTGACGAGTTAGACGAAAGTATTTGTTCCCGCAACACGTTCATAGATGGCGCTCATTAATAAAATTTATATCTACCATCTATGGCACAAATATCGGACTCTTTGCATAAAAAAAAAGAATTTTGATCTGTCACTATACGATAGATTTTACTGGCTCAAATTCTTCACAAAATTAATTTCAAAAATTTGATTTTTTTACTTTACAATTAAAAAAAGAGAACTGCAAAAGAGAAATTTTATAGAACTCTTCGAGAAAGGGACATCAGTTTTTTTTTATATTTGGAATTAGGACGTCAGTCGGGCCGTTATTGTAACTATCCACCCTTATTTACATACATAGATGATCAAATTTACAATTTTTGTAAAACAAGAGCAACAAAGCCCACTGTAAGATTGTTAATTTTTAACTGGTATCTGTAACGGTCAAAAATATTTCACTGAAGTTCTATTTTCTCTGGAGCAAACTTTGAATGGTAAAAAAATAATTAACCGACGAAAGATCGGAACGAAAGGTTCGTAGAAGTTTTCAATGGAAGACGAATTAATTTCTAGTTTAGTAAATAAATTAACATTTTGAGCAATGGCGTATTTAATTTGGAAGTACTGTTAATGCAGCCCCACAGGGCCAGTGCCCTCAGCCGGTGGTCAAATTTCGAATGCCCAGAGTTTTCTAGTTTTTTTTTTTGGAATGTTAATGCTTTTACATTTTTAATTGCGAAAAACTATATGACAATGCCAAAAACTTATAAATTGGCATTTCTCTAGTCCATTTAGTTTATTATTAATCAGTAGTCAAACTATACTATTCAGGTCATAGAGAAAAAGTTATTTAATAATATTTAATAATATTTATTTAATAAGTTAAGATTGCAAAAAAAAAATGTTTCATATTTACTGAACTCAAAACTTGGGCATTCGAATTTATACACAGGATCTTCATTAAATAACCAAAAATATACGAGGAAAAAAACTGTGTAATCTGATCAATGGTTTAAATGTTTTTTTTTTTAATACAAACTTTAAGAGTAAATTTTTAGTATAATAAATCCATTAGGTGAAGGATCCAGAAATATGACTTTAAGGTCTCAGAATTTTAAAGCATTTTAAATACATGCTTAGATTAGTAATATTAAAAACACACATTTTTTCACCCAAAAAACATAATAAAAAATAATGTATAGGAAAAATATATCTAAACACCGAATTAAACAATGTCCAATATTTTTTCCATCTCGGCAAATCGTTTAAATTTGAATCCTTTCGCAAATGTTTCTAAAAAATTATTATTTTATTTTTGAAGACTGTATTGTTAATTCAAAATATGCCAAATGATAATTTTACAAAACAATATATAATATTGCAAAATAAAGAGTTGCAAAACTAAAATTACAAAAACAATTAGGTGTGAAATGATAAAATTGCAAAACAAGAAATTGTGATATGATCATTGCCAAGTGAAAACAGCCAAAAAGAATCTGCTAAATAATCTATATATTGATCATTTTTATTATAGTTCGGACTCTCTGAATTTAGTGCCTAAATATATAGCAGCCTGTTAAATTTGACAAGTTTTTGGTCACTAACTACAGAGAGTCGAAACTATGACAAAAACGGTTTAGGCTGAATATTTTTTACCTCAAAAACATTTAAAAAGATGAAACATCAGTAAACATAGTGAAAGAAATGCCGGGAAGGGGGGAAAGCGCCTTTTTTTTTACATGCATTCTTAAAATCTGAATTTCTGTATATTCTTATATCTGAATTTATGTAAAATTGGAATGTTTTGAAATACTGTGAATAACATTTAAGGAAGTCAAAGATGATTACATAATTTAAGAATTTTTCGAGTGGTATTTTTTTAAAACAAAAATCGCATGTTCTACAAAATATTATTCCAGCACATAATCAAAAGCGTCCTACGTACATAACCTCTGACGAATTCCATTTACATATTATATTTATGTATACATATATATATATATGTACACATTTTCAACATTTTACAATTATAGTCTTACTTCATATAAAGCAGACGACGACCAACCATCATTATAATTTATAAAGTAATCTAGTAACGTCATATTCAATAATAGACTCTTTCCGTCATGCTATCGTGAATAATTGTTCTAAAAATATTTTAATAGAACACCTACTTTCATATATATATATGATATGTACATTAAATCATTTCTGGTGTTGTATGTCTGATGTTATAAGCGGTGGAGAGTGAATTAAATTTCACTGTATGTCGTTCTGGATGAAGAAGCGCACATTATGTAATAATGTTTATATGTACATACCTTTCCATATTACCCTTCATCTATTTACATACATCATCATTTACATCATATAAGCTCATATACATTTTTACATATATATGTATGTACATATACACACATCAATTTATAATTTTAAGAAGCATAAGTTCTGTCACTTCCTATCCTAACATTATTTCCTCTTATATATTAATCCCATCACAAATACTAAAACAGACAGAATCCCAATACAAATGCCAGCAGAATGGAGGGTAATTTCCTCGCAATCGTTTGGCAATCATGACTTTTCCTCAAATCCCCTTCCGCCCCATACAATTTCATCACTAACGGATTTTAACTATTATGGAGCCTTTGTCATAATGGACTTTTAAGAAAAAACATATTTTTATTTTGAAGTTTAAAATTAATGTTTAAGTTTCATTTGGCGTGTAGGTATATATTTTCTTTTGAAGGATCTGAGGACTTAGCTGACTTAGACATTTGTTATCTACTCTGTTCGAGGTGAAATTTTCTTAGATCGTTTTGTTTCTCAGCCTGCTCAGTGAAGAGAAACAAATTTAAAACACGAAAACTTGACAAATAACCTTAAAAGAGATCCGAATTTCATTTGACAATGCCCTGAACACTTTTGACAATTATAAATGTCAAAAAGATCTGTTTGTTTATTTTTTTGAACGAACTGACATTATTTTAGTGCGTTCAGCAGCAGTTCAATATAAAAAATGAATTTAACAGGAAACTGGGTTAAAAAATGTTGAAAATTAAGTAAAAAGTTAATAAATTTTTTCAAAATTAGAAAACTATTAACAAGAATCATGCATTTAACTTGACATTAGGCCGTTTTAAATATTGTGCCATTGTTTTCTTTAACATTAAATTTTGTTGGTTACGATAAAATGGCGGTTCGATATTGATATTTTGGTTTATACCTCATACACAAGCGCAGCCATCTTTAATTTAGTACATTTACTTCTCCTATTTTATACACTTATTCCATGGTTGACATATTTCAAGAAAACTAAAAACAGTTTGATTTGTTTTTCTTTTGTTTTTTTTTTCTGTTCTGATATAAAGAAGAGGAGAGTCAGTGATATATAATCTTCTTCTAGCTGTAATTGCTGAGAAACATAAACATAGGTATGTACTTTCAAATGGTGCACTTTGTTTTGGAAATCCGCCCCTGGTTTCTTTGGTATCAATTGAAATGCCATCGCAATACCGTTTGCCGAGGTCGCCATATATAGTTGGTCGTGGCAAAATTAATGTACGCTTAGATTATACTATTCTACTTCCGGGCGACTATATATGTAAATATATATTCTAATTTTTTTTTTAATGTACAATGGAAATACTGGTGGCCAATGAACTCATTCAAACACGAAAATAAAGAACAAAATTTATTTAAAAAAAAAAGAAAAGAAAAGCGTGATATAGTTAGAAAGTAAAGCAAAATAAAAAAAAAAATATGACAAATTAACGGAGACAAATGATGGCTTTATGAACGAGTAATGAGCCGGCACTGCTTAAAAATAATTTGAGAAAAAGAAATCATGATAATAATAATAATAATAATGGAAACGACGATGACGACGACCACATCGCAACACATTTTGATTGACAGCTTAAGATTAAGTGGATTCCCGCGAGAGGGCCGCCGCCGCAAAAAATGATTTTAAACTCTGAACTCTGTCTGCATTATGTCTAAAGTCAGATGATGGCTTTTGTGGCCGGTTAGTGTTTGTGTATGTGTATCTTTGAAATATGAATTTCATTTGAAAAGATTAAATGACTATGCTATATATATGAAACTAGGTATTATGTCGAATGTCTGTTTAAGTTCGACTTGCTTAGGATTATATAGCGACATCATGTTGTCGTGACAATGAAATCTTATCTTGGAAGATTGTTAAACCATCAGACCCTGCCACCGGGTGGGCTATAGAATACACGATAAGAGGTTTTTGGTTTGGACATTAGGCATCCATTTTATAATGCATTTAACACAACATATTTTGACATCTATAAAATGCTTGTTTGTAATTGATTTTTATCAAAATTACGAAATCGCTTGTTTTATAGCTTCATAACAAACATGGCGTTTCTTTAGCAATGTTAGCATTTCTTTTTGAATTATTTTTTGACAATTAATAGATATACCTGTTAACACATGGCTAAAAATATTTATCTTTTAGAAATAACATTCTGCCAAGTTTATGGGAAATGGTATTTTGTGACGCTTTGGTAAATTTAAAAAGCTTAAAAAATGGCGCCCAATTCGGGATTTAAAGTAATGAACATTTTGTTTGAAATGATGTATGGACTTAGATAGGTACTTCAAAGAAAACATCAAACGTGTCTTATTTATGATCAGCAACAATTTAGCTATCTCTGCTACATAAATCAGCTGTAGTAAAAACATGTTATTATATTTAGCAACATTGCAACTCTGCTCCTAGACTATTTATGAGACTTAATTAAGCATCAAAAGATCCTCCAACTACATATATATACAATTAGGTATACATATTAGCAAAGCAAATGGGAGCCTTTCTCTGCTCCTCAATTTTATAGAATTAGTGAATGTAGGTAGGTAAACCTAAGCAAAACTTGTTTGGGCAAACTTATTTTGCCAATATTTAGAAAGAACCTTCAACTTTGTTGTCCCCCCCCCACCCTTTCTACCAAGTATTTAGCACAATCTGTATCTTCTAAAGTTTAAGTGCATCATTGAAGATTTAAACAAAAAAAAAGTATGATACGTTCCAACCTTCAAATTTACATGTAGGTATACCTAAATATAAACCTTTCGGCCATCATCTAACTTTTAGCTCGAAAACTTGTCTCGAGGATGAGAAAATTTCCATATTTTCTACGCTGTCGGTTGCAGAGAGTATTTTAATTTGCACATAAAGCAAACTTGTGCAGTTTTAAGTGCATCGCAACATCGTATGGTCGACGACATTGCCATTGTCGCCCATTGCCGTTCGGAGTCCCCGTGAAGTCTCTTCATCTTTGGTTTGGTGTTTTATGTAGGTATATACATATGTAGGTACAGATTCCTCTCTTGCTGTTACCCAAAGTCCATGACACGGTGCAGCGGCGCGGCGGCGGTGGTGGCTGGAGTTGGAGAAAGATGCAAAGAGCAACAATACAACCAATGCGGTTGACCCCAAAGTGAATTCCATTATCATTTTTCTAAATAATGTTGCGGCCAACTTTGGCGATGATGAACGATAAATTTTAAAAACTCAGCAAAGGGTAAGACTTCATTGTAGATGTATACATAATGTACGAAAAAAAAACACAAATAAAAAGCCCAAAAAGAAACCGCGATTCTTCGGGTCTCAGAAACTAGAACCCAATCCAAGATTGTAACAAAGAAGCTGTGGTGCAAGAACACAACAAAACCAGTATGCCTACTCGTAACTGCAGCGTGTAACCACGAGGAACGACTAAAAAGAGTGGCAAAATGTGTTACAACGTGTGAACAATTATCGTAAAAATGTTCCACAAAAGTGTGCGTTTAGTGGAGCAGCCAGCCAGCCATCCAGCGAGCGCACAGTGTGGTAGATCGCAAATCTAGCTGGACAAAATGAAAAAAAAAAAGTTAAGCCACATTACTTCTGATCATTTGTTTAGCTTCTCAATAGAATAGGTAACTGTTATTCATGTTATGGTTTTTTATTTTTCCACTGATTATGAAAAATTAAGCTTCAAAGTCAGTTGTTGTCAACAGGTGCATTAACATAACAGAGAAAAGTGTTTTTTTGGTATAACTTTGGTTTACGTTTAAAAAAGCTACGGTGATTTTATTGTTATAATTTTTTTTTGTAATTATTAAACTATATTTCAAGGTAAAATATAATAATTTTTATTTAATTATTTCCATTGGAAATATTAAAAAAAAATATTTTGGTGAGAGGGTGAGAAAGAGGAAAAAATAAAATATTTTCTCTTTTTTAAGTAGAGTTAAAGTTAATTATTCCGCATAATTCCGCTGCAAGACTATACTTAAATTAATCTGTTAAGTGTTCACTTTAAGGTAAATAAAAAATATCTTGCGCGTTTTTGCGACCGCCATACATTTTTTTTCACTTTTCCAATATGACCTCCACTCTATCGCGCAAGGAAATTTTTGAAGAATGGGAAAAAACTCCCAAAATTCATCGAAAAGACGTCGTCTTGTCATTAATAATGGAAAGATATGGTCTTCAAGACATATCAGAAGAAGTTAAAACAAATCTTAAGGCAAATATTAATATTGTTTGCTTTAAGCTAAGCGAAAAATTGGAAAAAAGTGGAAGGCACCGCAACCGTTTTTTGACATCAAATGCAGTTTAGCTTGATGAACATTATGTTTTACCTGAAAGCGTAAAACCTCAAAATCTTGATAAAGCTGAAAGAAAACCAAAAACCTTTAATGACTGTTCTGAAAAATAAATAAAAAAGGAAGATTCAAAGTCTTTTAGATTCAACTGACCCTCAAGAAATTGTTAAGGCTAGTGAGATAGTGCTTCGAAAAATGGGAAAGCGAGATTCAGCCAAGCTTTTGAAAGATTTGTCGGAAGCTTCATCCAGTAAGGGTACGGAATTGAAAAAACTTTGTAAAAGATATAGTTCTGAGTATGTACCTTCAGTGGGCTTTTCTGCTGATGAAGCATTATCTTTAATGGTTGATGCTAATTTGTCGAAACATCAATATGATGTTATTCGGCAAAAAGTCAACGCAAAATGCAAAGATCTTTTTCCCTCATATACAAACATTCAAAAAGCTAAGAAAATAACATAATAACAAAAGAAGTTCTTTCACTATTAACTGTTGATGCTCTTGAGGAGGAAGAATCTTTTTACGACGAATATGAAAGTGAATGACAAAGTCTATAAGTGTATTTATGTATTATTATCTGTGTTATTAATGTAATAAAGTAAACACAAGTAAATAAAAACAATTATTATAAAATTTTTAATGGAGGCTCTACTGTAACAATAGCAATGATGAACTCCGACTTCTTTCGTAAAAATTCACTTAATAATTGTATTTATCATGAATCTTTATAATATTTAACCTAAATACAAGTATATAAAGCTATAAATAATCTCAGAATGATGATTTTAAGAAACCAAATTTTTGTCTTAAAAATGTTGGTTTTCCTGCCAGTGAGACTTTTAAGTTTTGGTCTGTTTTTATTAAAAAAAAATAGTTAAAAAAAAAAATACTGGTTGTTTAGAATCATTAATGTAATTAAAATCATTTTGTATCAAAAAAATTAGCAGAAAGTTAAACCAACGCGAGTTATTAATTTTGTCCAGCTAGATTTGTGATCCACCACACTGTGGAGCGATAGGATTCGCCTATATAAGCACCTTCACAACATGATTCCATGGCGCAGGGGGATATTACAAGAACCAATTGCTACTGCAATGGGAAAGGGAATAAGTATCTAACATTTAAAGTTGCCTTTTTCTATACCGATGCACTTTCTGCACTTCTTTTTGTCCCCACAGTTCCTCCTCCTTCTCCTCCTCCTCCTCCTTCTCCTCCTCATCCTCCTTCTCCTCCTCGTCGTCCTCGGTGTGATGGTGGAGTGGAACTCAGTCTTTCTATGTACTTGTGTGTGAAAATTGCACACAAAGATATTGTCCCACAGCTGGAGCCATGAACGACGACGGACGACGACGTACATATATATCCAAAGCTACGTACGTACAACAACAAAATGTGAAACTATCATCGTACAAGGTTCGTCGACCTTATTTCGGTATGAGAGTAGTTTTTCACATTGGCTTACGGGTTATGCGATTTGGGGAGAGGTATAAGTTACTCTGATGGTGTGTACACTTTATATAGAACTGAGTACTTCAGTAAAAGAAAGACTTAATGGCATTGCCAGCAGTGATGTGGGATTAGTTTAATGAGTTTGCAAGATTTTACGATGATTTTGCAAAAATAAAAAACCACAGGGTGATAAATAAAATAATAAGGAAGCTAAGAAAAATATTTTTTTCTTCTTAAAAAAAATAAAAAAAAAAATTAAGAGATTATTTTGTACTTGTAACAAGTTACGATCGTTCTTCCCACTACACACTTTTAATTTAAATTTGATTTATCTATTTTTCCAAGACATTCTAAAAAAACCCAACAATCAAAAGAATATTTTTAACTTTTTTGCACATTGGAGTATATCTGATATTTGAATATTCCCGAAAACAAAAATTCCTAAAACCCGAAGCACTGAAAACCAAAAACCTCGAAATCTTTAAGTCTATAGGAATCTCGAAAAACCACAATCCGGAAAATCTAAAATCCTAAAAGCCCGAATTCTCAAGAACCCATTGACTCAAATTTTTACCCAATTTTGTGGAATAATTTCTTTGACAATTTGAGGAATTTTTTCTATTTTAACTAGGAGATTTTGGGTTTTCAGGATTTTGTTTTTTTTTTTTGGGATTTAGGATTTACTATGGATTTTGAGTTTTCTGGATTTTGGGTTTTCTAAATTTTAGGTTTTAAGGGTGGGTTTTTGGGAATTTCAGAAGTTTTAAAAATTAATTAATTTCTACTTTGATCTTTGGGGATTTTGGATTTAGTGTTTTCTGGGTTAATGTTTTCTGTATTTTCTGGATTGTAGGCTTTCTGAATTTTAATTTTTATGAATAGATGGGTTAGTAGGAATTTCAGAAGTTTTTAAATCAATTAATATTTCCATTTTGGTGTTTGGGGATTTTAGATTTTGTGTTTTCTGGATTTTGGGTTTTCTAAATTTTAGGTTTTAAGGATAGTGGGTTTTTGGGAATTTCAGAAAAATTAATTAATATCTACTTTGATTTTTGGGAATTTTGGATTTAGTGTTTTCTGGGTTAATGTTTTCTGTATTTTCTGGATTGTAGGCTTTCTGAATTTTAATTTTTATGAATAGATGGGTTAGTAGGAATTTCAGAAGTTTTTAAATCAATTAATATTTCCATTTTGGTGTTTGGGGATTTTAGATTTTGTGTTTTCTGGATTTTGGGTTTTCTAAATTTTAGGTTTTAAGGATAGTGGGTTTTTGGGAATTTCAGAAAAATTAATTAATATCTACTTTGATTTTTGGGAATTTTGGATTTAGTGTTTTCTGGGTTAATGTTTTCTGTATTTTCTGGATTGTAGGCTTTCTGAATTTTAATTTTTATGAATAGATGGGTTAGTGGGAATTTCAGAAGTTTTTAAATCAATTAATATTTCCATTTTGGTGTTTGGGATTTTAGATTTTGTGTTTTCTGGATTTTCTGAATTTTTGTTATTAGGTTTTTGGGAATTTCAGAAGTTTTTGAATCAATTAACATCTAATTATTCTGAATTATTACAATTTTTAAGTTTAAACACGAAAGAAAATCTTAGTTTTATATTTTAAAATCGTATCTATTGAATGAAGTATTTTAAGGTTGGTAACATCTTAAAAAAAAAAAAAATTCTTTACGCTCCATCAATTGCTTACAATATACAATCAGGAGTATGTACGTGGGTAGTTCCATCGCCATTCTCAGCGTCCTCGTCCTCATCGTCGTCGTCATTATGTGTGCCCGTTGTGGCGTGTATATTAACGTCAGTAAAAAGTGTACTTACTTTACCGTACATAAAATCACAATAGTATCTCGTTTTGAGCGACTTTATTATATCAGGTCATCACACCAACACAAACTATAATAATCTATCTTCAATCTACAAGATGCATTCTCCATCTCCATCCATTCAATTTTGGAACGTTAGAATCTCAAACTGCTATACATATATATTATATACTGTTGGTAGTAATGGATCCATATAATAATATTTTACGATAAATCCATCCAAGTACTCGAAGAGAGTGTGCGACAACTTGTATATTTTTTTTTTAGTATACATACAAAATATACTTTGAATTCAATTTTGTATATAAAGCACCTTCCTACATATAAATAAATATGTATAAACCTACATATATTTATATAAAAGAAAAAAAAATAAATTCCGCGCGCAAAAATCTTTAAGATACTTTTTTCCCGCTCCTTTTTGAACCAGCATCAGAACACGCTTAGGCATTTTGTATATCCTTCTCTGATGCTTCTGCTACTTCTTTTCTTTCTTCATTTTTGGATTGAAGATCTCTTTTCTGTTTATCTCAATCGAGATCTCTTTTTGCGTTCCGTTCGCGCCAAAATGAAATTTAAATTTGCATGTGCCGTGAAGTATCAAACCAACTTATCCATTCTACAACTTAGAGATACTTTTGTATATCTTAGGACTTTTCAACCAAAACCATAAAAGAAAACACAAAAAAATATAGATAATTTTTTTTCTAAGAGTGCAGCGGCAATTTGCGCCGTCACACTCGGCTTTAATCTCACAAAAGTGTGAAATTGGAAGAAATTATATAGTTAAGGGGTACCTACCTAACCTACTCGCTGTTCTCTCGCCCCACTAATTCCCTTCGTTTGACCTGGCTGATGGAGTTTTCTCCTGATAATAGCTCTGCTCTAACTCTAAGTAAGTTCGAAAACCGGGTTGTTAGACTGCACTATTTGGCCAACGACAACCATCGTCGTCGTCGTCGGTAAGACGGCTTTTTTTAATGTGTTCGCATGAAATTTTTTGTGTTTTATTTTTTTTTATTTTTGTTTTTTACTTTAATTACCCACCTTGGTTTGCCTTTGGCGTGATAAATGCATGCCTCCTATACTTATAGATATATTTTTTTTTTATTTTCAAAGACCGAAAGATGGGAACGCTATAAGCTGCTATATAATATGTAGGTAGCTAAAGCGTCATTTCTGGGTGCAGTAGTATAAGTTGGTACATAGTTCGAACACGAACTTAGATGTTTAGATGCTGTTCTCATGAATGCTGCTCTTTTGAGATTTGCTACAAATAAATTGTAATTGCTAGCACATCCAATCTACCGTGAAATGTGTTAACTTCCTTGAAGAGTTGAAGGTTGGTTGGATGAGCGGACGATAGGTCGGTTGAAGGGGAAGGGAAGGTGTATGTAATTGGGGATTTGAAATTACACGTGCAGTTGCGGAAAATTATTTAAATGCATCAGTGCATTTTGTATGTAATATATTAAGTACTTTTTTTTTGTAGAGGTGGATTTCTAAAGATGGAAGAAAATAATGACAAATGAAATAAATCAAATTCGAGAAAAATATAGTTATATGTAGGTACCTACATATGTATATACATATGTCAGTTTTATAAATTGTTTTTTTCTGAAAGTGAAAGCTTGATGTTTTTGGAATTGAATAAGTTCCTAAATTTACAAGACATTCAAAAGTAAGTAATCCAAATATCAAAAAATTTCTAATTTCTCAAAATTTGATCAAATGATCAAAACCACTGGAAGTGAACAACCAGCGGTTTTTTATATTTTTTGATTGAAATTTTTTTTTTAAATATTCAAAATATATCTTTTCAGATTTAGATAGTGGGAAGTGAAACGTTCAGGGAATGCATTTAATGTGAGAAACATACGTTATCCCCAAAAACCAAAATCTCAATGCATCCCAAAGAGACAAAATCTCCATATACCTATGGGGAAAGGATTGTATCTACTATGGAAAAAATCATCAATAAATTTTTCTTTTGCTAAAATCTTCAAAAATCCCAAAAAACCCCTATTAGGTAAATTAAAAAAAAAAAAAAATAAAATCACGTGATCTTATTGCTTGAGATTTTCTACTTGCACATGTTGGTTTTGATTTTTTTTTTTTTAAGTTTTTCTGTTTGAGATTTTGTATTTGCTAGGTTTTTACTTGGGGATTTTTTATTGGATTATGGCTTTTGGCAAATATCGGGTTAGTGATCCTTTGTCAAAAAGCCATAATCCCGAAAAAAAAATACCCCAACAAAAACCAGGTAAAGACCAACTTTCTTGGAGACAAAATCTCCAAGGTAAAACCAATTTTTTTTGGGTGAAAATTAATACGCTTGTTGGTTGTTTGGATCTAGATTTCTAATGAAAAAAAAATAATAAAATCAAAACATAAAAAGTTATCATTAAAAAAAAAAGTTTTATAGTTTGACAGCAATAGAATCGTTTAATTTATCTACGCATCCGGATAAGATCGTTTATAATTCAAAAAAATATTGTATTTTGCTATATTTTTAGAGATTTAAACATTTTAGCAAAAGATAATCTTTATTGGGAATTTTTTTTTATAGGATTCCTTTCCCCATAGGAATTTTTTCTTGTTATAATATTTTTTTTGAGTATTGCGTCCGATTGAGATTTTGAGTATTTACGTTTTCCAAATTTGTATGGGTGAATTCTTTTTGAAATTTTTTCTTAGAGATTTTGTTATCACTTTGAGATTTTGGCTTCGAATTGTGGCTTTTGGGAAAACATCTCGAACCCTTTTGAATATTCAAATACATCAACGTTCGGGAATTATGTTGAATACAGTTTATTCAGAGCCATTTTCTTCACTACAAGTTGAACACAACTTGAGGATTTTTATTCTCAACTTGTGATTTTGTTTTTCTTCACTCAAAGTTGGCAGTTTCAACTTTAGATTCTCAGCTCTTGAGTTAATCAACTTCTGGTTTTCTCAACTTCCGAAAATAGTAGAAGTTGAGA
This sequence comes from Epistrophe eligans, assembly GCA_951394125.1. NCBI lineage: Eukaryota > Metazoa > Arthropoda > Insecta > Diptera > Syrphidae > Epistrophe > Epistrophe eligans. Next base: position 12,604,605 of record OX596031.1, on the reverse strand, counting down.
GAGCAAACTTGAGAGTTTTCTTTCAAATTCAAATTTGAAATTCATTTTGTTGCCTCTTCTGTCAAACATTATTTTCGGTTCCGTTTGAATAAAACTATTTTTAAAATAAAATGTTCCGAGAAAATTATTATTGGGAAAATCATCCGGAAGCGAAGCGAAGCGAAGATGAAGAACAAGAAGAATTGTTGGCTGAGGTATTATGCACTCGAGTCAATTCAAATCATCTAAAGTCTTTCCCAGGGAAATTTTTCAACTCTCCAGTTGAGATTTAAAATAGTGAAGAAAAACAAATTTCAACTTGTCACTCAACTCTCAAGTTTGTGTCAACTCTAGAGTTGGCCAACTTAAGAGTTTGCGGCAAGTTGACAAATAGTGAAGAAAATGGCTCTTTAACTACGAAAACCACGTTATCCGAATTTCTAATTCAAATTTAAATTATTTTATAGTTGAGTTTATTTACATATGTAGTTTATTTTTTGCTAGCCATAAAAATGTTAAACTTCAGATATTTTGCACAGAACAATGCCACTGGCATTGTTTTGAGCGAAAAAAAAAGTTCATGTAAGTATAAATTTATTTTCTTTGGGTTACACAAAATTGCTTAATCCAATTTTTTTTTATTTGCTCAAAAATTTCTCCCATAAAAAACACGTGTATTTTTATTTTCATTGAGGAACTGATATAGCTTAAAAGTAAAATATTAAAATGCGAGATAAAAATTACTAAAATGATAATTTGACGAAACATTAACATTGCAAACTAAAAACTTGCCAAACAAAACTAACCAGAAAATGAAATGTGAATGTGAAATGATTTAAACAAAATATCATGTTGCTATTATATGTAGTTATAGCGGTGCTAAAAAAAATTATTTACTTAAATAAAAGTTTAAAGATGTAGAAAACCCCAAAGACTGATATGCAACATGCGAAGTTTTTTATTTATTATTTTTTCAAATACATTAAGAAATTTAAACCAATAACTTTTTAGTATGCATGTGTAAAAAAATAAATTTTTAATAGTCACTAAATAAAATAGTGAATATCGTTTTTAATGCCAACATTTTCTCTTCTTCTTTTTTTTTTGCTAACCTATGTATATGTAGGTAGTACATAATCAAGTAAACCTACTCATGGATATTTTAATTAATATTCTAGCCCTGAAGTCATTTAGAGTAAGTACGTGTGGCCCTATATTGTTAATTTTATGTATCTAATTCATTATATGCATACAAAAAATCAAAATGCATAAAGACTGACTGCTTCCCACGTACATTGCCTGTAACTGTATTGATATAGGAATTTTATTATATACAGGGTGTTCAATATGTAAATTTGTATATTTCCTGTAAATGCATTTATCTGCGACATGTTTTTGTTTGTTGATTTTAATTGAATTTTATAAGAATACTTATAGTTTATTTTGCACATACATATGTACATATAGTTAAATTCACTTCGATGTCTTGGATTCATTTGGGTTTAAGAACTTAAGAAAATGGAGGTGAAATGAAAATTTAACTTGAAAATTTAAATGAAGAATGGATAAAAAGCTTTTTGTGGAAAAAATTCTGTTTCAATGAATTTTAATAAATCTTTCAATCCAATTTTCAATGGCGACTTTAAATTAAAATATTTTTAATTCTAAAACTTCAAAACATCGTTCACTGAAATTTGAGGCTTAAAAATAAATATTTTATTATTTATGTAGGTATAATTATAGTTTGATTCTATTTTCCCTCAATTTTTTTTTTAAACCCATTATTATAGACGACGATGGGTAGAAAAATTCGATATAGAATAACACTAAAGTCAATAAAGTCTAAATTTTGCAAACCATGCTAAAGCCTTCATTCAAGCTGTTTATTTTCTTCTTACAAAAAGAAACACGTTTTTTTAGGCTTCTTTTATTAAATTAATTTTATTCTATATAAATCTATATGATATAGAATTTGGATAAATAATTTACAAAGCCCCAAAAGTAGCCCCGCCTTTTATGATCAATCACGATATCTTCATTCCTATGCTTTTAAAATAATCCCATAACGATAAGGATCAATTGAAATCAATTAAATAGAAGCTTCAAGCTTTAAAGTCTCACCACCACCAAAATATGTACAGTACATATAACTATTAGTTTTGGATTAAATTTGAACTTTAAAATAATTGCCTACATATATACATATATACTCATTTATAGAAGATGAAAAGGAGTGGTCTTCGGTCTTGGTGTTTATTCATCATCATAGAGGCACATAAATCCGAATACAACAAAACGTGCAAGTATTTACCTAATTACAATTGATTTCCATGCTCTAAGCTTATCCGCGTCTTTCTAATAATTCATTCGAATCTTTTCGGGGCACTAAACTATAAACTTGGGTGTGTTGTGTTCCGCAGGCGCAGAAAGCAGCCGAATCGCACAAAATGAGAAACACAAATTCCAAAACATACCCACATCCATCATTTGTGGTGTCGGGTCGGTCGGTTCGGTCGTTATAAGATCGGTGGGGTTTTGTGTGATACCAAAATGCCAAGATCTCATTGTTTTCCAAAGAAACACCACACCGCATCACATCCCAATGCAACATGGTGGTTAACAAATTTTGTGGCCCAACTTAAAAGCTAAGAGGCTATATACAGTTTAGACAAAACGACAAAATGAAACAATGAAATATAAGACTATAACTATATATATATGTGTATATGTTTATAGAGGTCCAAAGAAATAACTATATCTATATATGAGGAAGACTATTATTATCGAGATCAATGTTCGATCTATGAAGAAGGAGATCCGATACGACCCGGCAATAGCAGTTCGTGACATGCACAAATCAATGATAGATAGTTAAGTATCTTTAGCTATATATTCTCTATGGTAGACTCTGATGACGTCGACGTTGGCGATTATCAACTTGAATGTGGAAATTGGACAGGACAAGTCGTTTATTACATCTGTTTGTAGTTTTCATTTTCGAATCAAAGCAAAATAGGAAATGTAAAACGTTCATATAAATAAGGCTACATCAAGGAGACATTAACGTGTATATAGAAACATTTTTGTTGTTGTTTTTGTTTTTGTAGACAAACGAGTCTTTTGTGACATGAAAGATACAAACAAACGAACGCCAGCGATCTCTCTGGTTGATTCACAAAGAGACAAAGAAAATGCTTTGCTGTTTATTTTATTTTTTTTTTTTTTTTGTGAATTTATTTTTTTTTTTATATTTGCAGCACTTTTTGGTGAACTAGGTCAATGGACACCGAACAGAGACTTAAGATCTCATATAATAGATGCCAATGCGGAATGCGGAGAAATGTGGTGGCACTTGCTGGCACTGCCACTGGCACCACTTGTGCCACTTAGCATTATTTAGAATAATTGCTCTATCCGAGGACAGGATTTTTGTATATATTAATTATGTTCGTGCATTTATGAAAAGAATGTTTGTTATATAGGCAAGGCACTCCTGCTTGGCTTAGGTAAAAAAAAAACAAAAAATCGACATACAGAATCTTGGGAAAAAATAAAGAAAAAGCTTCAATTTAACATGAATTAATTAAATCAATCATATTGGGATATTAGGAATGGAATGAAATCTTCCTATGCTTGTTTTCTACAATTGTTAAAAGTGCACGGCGAAAACGAAATACATTTTAAATATTACTTTTAATTATTATTAAAGTCATAAGCTTTATTTTTGCATTTAAAAATTACTAATTTTCAAACATGTCAATTTAAAAAAAAAAATAAATTTTCAACTTGAATGAATCCTATAGCTGGCCCCTTAGACGGGATGTGTCTTCATGTATTCCTTTCCTTCATCATACGTTTTTGTCTCTAAAACAAAATTGATGACCTTTATAGGTTTTTCAAAACGAGACACCTCGATAAAACGCAAACGCTATAATGCTTTCAGTTTGATTGTGATTGTTTCAAGAGTGAACAAGAATGTCAGTTAACCAAAATTTGTAACGTGATTTGGGGTTTTTGGGATTTTGGGTTTTTGTAATTTTAGGTTTTCTGGTGAATTTCAAGTTTTCGAGATTATGGGATTTCTGGATATTTGGATTTTGGGTTTTTTGGATTGTGGGTTTTTAGGATAATGAGTTCTGGGATTATGGATTTTGAAATTCTTTCCGACTCCTTTACCTACATATATATATATTATCCAAACACAAAAAAATTACTGCATATAACTTATTATTATTTGTTATAAAATATTTTTAAAACTTAATTTTGGCAAAAAATATGGTGTTGTAAAGATGGGATCTTGGAAATCGCTAAAATGTGTAAGGTTTATAAGGATTCTTGATAAATGTCTATAAAAACTGAACACAAACTTTTTTCGTGTAAATTGACCAACAGCTAAACCAATTTGTTTTAAATTTAGTTCTGAGCATTTTTATGTGATTCAATAGAGGAAAATTTTTAAGTTTTCTTTTGGTTTTTACAACGAGTAGCTCACAGGTGCAACTATTTTTTTCAACAACGGCTTCAAAAATAAACTTTATATACCTACTTTCATATCCAAAGTGAAAGGGTCTAAGAATATAGGCAGCAAAAATTCACATAGTGGAAATAGTGCCTTGACTATTTTAAAAAAATTAGTTTTTTGAGTTATTTCCCGTAAATAATTCAAACATTTTTTTTTTTAATTTTGCAAACAGATACCCAAAAAATATAAATACGTACTACTTAAAATAATTTTTCGGTTAAAAATTTTATATATCTTATTAAACAAAAATATACAGTTTTTTTTTTTAAATAATGTCATTGTATTTATTAATAAAACATATTTACCATAATTCTACAATACTAATTTTCACGTGACAGTTTTGAACCAGAACATCAATCTAAGTCGTACTTTTAATTTTTTTTTCTTAGGTAGCTACAATATTTGATGAACCAAATATTTTAGTATGACAAACTTAAGCAAAATAAAAAAATTAGATCTTAAAATTTTTCAAAAGTCAGATCAGTCATTCTCTTTTCCGCACAATCTTATAGTCTTGTTGCAAATACAAAAAAAAAAACAAAATCATTCTTCTACTAAAAATATAAACATAAATATAAGCCTACAATTAAAAAAAAAAAAACATTCCTCTTGTAACTTTTCTACAATTTGCTGTCAGTTAAAATTTTTGACTTGTATTTAAATATTCTTTACTTCAGTTTTTTTGTGTTGTTATTGTAACCAGAATTACGTTATTTCTTTTTTTTTTTAAAGGTCATTGCATTGATTGACTTTGAAAAAGGCAATCTTTTTGTTTTATTTTTTATTTTATTTTTTTTTGTTTAAATTTACTTCGTTCATAAATATTTATGCGCACTAAAAGGGACACCAGATAAGGTAAAACTTATACCCAACGACCTCAGACGCGTCCATTCTCAATTATTCAATTTAGCTTCAATTTAAAATTCGGATTTATGCAGCAAGTATAAAATGTATTTACGTACTTCGTCGTATGTATATAGATGTACACTTACATACATATATACGAGTATAGGTACATATATATCTACCTTTCAAAGCGGACATTGCTTTGAATTAATTCGCCCCGAAATGGAATAATTTTAATTGCAAAGTCCGTCAATTAGGCGCTATGATGATGAAGTCAGAAGGTATATACATATATACATACATAGATGAGGAGAACGAGAGAGAATAAAATCCATGGATTAAACCTCAGGGGGCAGAATTCCTAGTCTCCATTACGTGCACATTATACATATATATATTTATTGGACTTGCAAGGGCCACTTAAGGCTCGAATTGAGACATACATATTAAGTTCTTTAAAGGTCACTTATTACTGCATTTGGATCTAAGTGCCTTTAGACTTAAAATGTAGGCACTTCAAATTGCTTCTAAGGGAGAAAAGCTTGTAATATTGTAATGTGGTCAATTTTAGTAGCTTTAAGCTTGGAGGGTGTGGTTCTATGGTAAGTAATCTATACGTAATATCAAAATACGTCTCTAATATGACAAATTATACTCTCAGGCTTATACATTTTTAAATTCTTAATTATATAGCCCTCAATTAAGATTTAATTGCACAGAAGTGAAGCTCTGTGTGATGGGCTTAAAGGTCAATTGTCATTGCGATACTCCAACGTAATGCATATACAACTAAATTGGTATGTAAACCTGTTGTATGTGGTAATTAATTCAAGTTGTTTGGAAATTAAAAATACTTAGCTTAACTTAATATTTATATTTAGGTAAAAATTAAAAGTAGTTTTGAATTGAATTTTGGCGAAATTAAAACTGATTTTCAATACAAAATGTGTACATTGATTATTCCACGCTATGATCACGAAAAATAATGCCATACCGTATAAAGATATACATACATTAATTTAGTTCTATTAACAGACCTTAGCCGTATATTTTGTGTATTCATATCTTACAACCTCAAAAACACTTTCCAAAAGTCATGAAATTCATGACTGGGTTTCAAAAAATTCAAACCAACTCGTATAATTTTATTTCAAATTAAAAGTCTTATACTCTTTGAGGAAATAAACTTTTTAAATGCATACCCTTTCTAAATTAATATAACTTTTCATTTTGTTTTTCTCCAAACGACCACATAAAGTATATATGTATATGTATCGCTATTCCCTTGAAAATTCTCTTAATTCAAACAACAATAATAATCAGGGTTATTATTATTATATCATGTGATGTTGAGTATAAATTTATCGTAATAATAAAATTAAAAAAAAAAAAAACGAACAACACTACAACAAGGATTTATAAAGCGAAATATAATATTTTTGAGAGCGAAATCAACTATCAAAAAGTTATAAAAGAGCAATAAAAAAAATATTTTGAATGGACGTTAGCTTCAAATGTTCCTTTTATAATAACTGCAAAAACCATTAAAAATAAGTTATAAAATGAAACAAACATAAATATAATACTTGTTCATATAAAAAAAAAAAAACAAAAACAAAACAAAAGTTTTGCACTTTAATGGATTCCCAGTTGACGATCAATAAAATACAGATGTGACGTGATGAAGTATGGTTCTTTAGAATTTTTATTTAAATGACGTTTGGAATAAGAAATGAAAACAAAGAACATATTTACCCATATGCTCAAATTTTATTTCTAATATAATTCTATTTGAAGATTTTAAGCTACTTTAAGCGGATATAGTGACAGTGCCAGGGACAAAATATGCGTCCGATTTCGAGAAAGTTTTCTTTTGTGCAAGAGAAGTCAGTTAAATTAATTAAAATATATCTTAAATAAATGTTTCTTATATTTAACATTTGTTGTAAAAATACATTTAATTTTAAATTTCTACAATGAGAAAAAAATACGCCTAATGTATATAAAATAGGTACAATTACGTATATTTTTATAACATTGTTGTTTTTTTTTTAAATCTTAGTCAAATAAAAGCATGTTAAATAATTTATATATAAAGTCGTAATTAAGCAGACCTTAAATGATTGAATGCGTTACGATACCCCGCAAACTAAAATCTCAAATAATGAAATCCGTAGCATTTTTAAAAAATCATACTAATAAATATTAAAATTTTTTAATAATCCTGCACTTTAATCCCACACTGAAAACCTTGCAAATATTACATTAAATCTCTTAAATTAAAACCTCGCATTTGCAAAAAGAAAACATTAAAAGTACAATGATTTAAAATATTGCATACAAATTTTTACAAAATATACTAAAAAAAATTTTGCAGTAACCTTGTTCAACTTATTTTACAGGGTGTTTTGCATAGGATGCCAAAAAAGGCCAAGGCATGTAGGTTGGGTCGATATAAGTAAAGAATCATACGGCAATACTTACAATGTCATGTTATACTTTTTTTTTGTTTTAAGCCAGAAATCCATCAATTAATTCTGTTTTTAAATTAAATTATTTAAGTCAATGGTTTTGAAAAAATTAATTTTCAAACCAAACAAAAATTTTACAAACCATTTTTTTTTTCCAAATTTAACTAGGTAATATTTTTATTCTACATATGCAATCAAATTTTTAGTCAAACATTAAAAATCAGAAGCTCTTTTAGTTTTTGATAAAATAAAAAATAATAGAATTTACTTTAATACTTTCTAAGTGAAAATAACAACGAGTGAAGTCGAATTGAAGGAAACTTATTTCTGGTATTTTGCATCATCCTTAAAACTAGAAAATCTTAAAAAATCAATCACATAGAATAATTTTAAGTTCAGTTCGAAGACAAACTATTATAAAACCTTAAAAAATGTAAAGGTCTGGTTTCTGCATCTAAAATTATATTTAGATAATTTAAAAATGCAAATTGCACTTAAGGCCGTGTTAGTTCCTTCTTAATTAAAATTTCACGTTTTGAACATGTTTACGTTCTGCTTCAGGTTTTCAAAAATTATTATTAATATTTTATTGCTATATATATGTATGTAGTATATATGTATGAGTGAATCAAAAGACAATCGTTTCCTAACAAAGAAAAAAAAACAAGTTTATTAAAAAAAAAAAAAAGAATTTGAAAGAACTTGCTTAAGATTATATATTTTTAAAATAATAACTGCTTTAATTGACTGCTGAATTAAAAATTATATAACATATAAATTTTAAAACCAATTTAATAAATAAAAATACAAGTTGATTGGATCTAAATAAATAAAATTAATTAATTATTTGTAAGTGGTTTTAAAACAAATAATTTATATAGAGATATGACATATGGTTGTTGTACAATAAATATTAAATTAATATAATAATATGCATAATAATATAATAAGCTTTTACAATCGTTTACTTCTAAAAAACGTTTTGAAAAATAGCAAAAGTTTTGTATCCTTTGTTATTAGTTTTTTATTTTATTTAATTTATTATTATTCTTTTAATTTATTATTGAATGTCTTGAAAAAGACGTTATCATTCAACAAAATTTTTAATAATAATTAATAAATATTTCTTAAATTTGAAAGTTAATTTAATCTTTAAATTGACCTTCAAATTTAAAAAAAAATATAAAATCAAAATATTTTAATAACCTGAAAAAAACTAACGCAAACAATCTTAAACCAAATTATTTCATTTCCTCTTAATAAGTTGATCATATATACTGGAGACCAATTACGTAAGGGGATCGAACGATATCGTTGTGTCAATAACTGTCCCATTCTCTTCTTAATATGTGATAGAGATAGATGTTGTCAAAACGCTATCTATCGATCGTTTTCATATTACGTAATTAAGCTATTGCTAAAAGATTAGACTTTTTAAGGAAAATCGCGTACCCCCACCATGGATATACAATCGTCCTTTGGTATAAATTTTAATTCTCAATAAAATCTTTAAATTAAATAAATATATTTAATAAATATTTAATTTAAAAAAAGTTCTACGGATTCTACAAAAATGCGTCGAAATATTATTTAAACCGTTGTAACGTGTATTAACTAAATTAAAAAAAAAATACGAATATATCTAAATAATTATTCCTACAATTACATTATTAACGGAAAGTGTGTACAAAAATTAAAAGTACTAAGAAATTAATTGCTATTTTCTTTGATTTTTTTTTGTAAAAATTTTATATATTATTACATAAAATTACATTATAAAAAAATAAGTTAAACCGTTAACAAGATGTATGGAAAAACACAAAAATATGATAATTTTCTTAAACAAAACCATAAAACCCCAATTACTGTTTTAAAAATATAAATATAAATTTATATTATAGAAAATACTCTAAATTTATAAAAAAAACTAGATTTGGCTAAGAAGTTTGATTAAAATCCTTAGAGCCGTTTTTGACAAAATTGAAAAAAAAAAAATATATCGAATTTCTCCATACAAAGTTCTCTGTATAAAACATGTACATATGTACATATAGGAAATCGACTGTAGCTTTACAGGGATGCATGAAGACTGACAAGTGCAGTGAGAAAACCATATTTTTGGACTCATCTAACATCGATATTTTGTGTTTGATTAAAATTATAAACAAAAACTTAAAAAAAGGAATTTTCTAAGGAATTAAGAAAAAAAAAACAAGTATACGCCACAGTGACCACGTTAATAAAATAAATTACAAAGATGCTTAACTATAATACTTATAATGAAATTATTGAGAAGAAAGTTTGTAAAAAAAGTGTGAAAACCAATATTCCTTATTAAAACTAGTAGAAGTACCTTTTCAGCAAAAAAAAAAAAAAATTAGCTTATCCACTGTCCAGTGTCCAGGCCTAAAGTATATGTTTTTTTTTTCAATTTAGCGAACGGCCCCTGCGTTTCTACATTCCACTACTTCATACAAAAGTTTTTTTTTCTGTTTTTATTTTATTTGAAAACCATTGGTAGTAACTTTGTCGATACTTAAATAATCTTGAAGAACACTCTTAGGAATTAATTTATTCTCATTTTGGAACTAAACATTTTCTCCGATTAGATTTTAGCCCAAAAAAATTATTTCGGTTAGATAAATATTACAAAGACATTCATAGATTTTATAGCAATTATTAGTTTATTGGTAGTTAATTCATTCAGGAACTAGTTTTTAAGATTTTATTTATTTATTTTAGCGTAAAGTAAATACTTAGTACTAAAAAGCTATTCAGCAAAAAATTCTTAAGTATGGCTTAATAAATTATAATTCTTAGGACAGATCCAAATATTATGGTTTATATTAGGATAGAGAATCAAATACTCTTTAACAATCTAAATTGATTGCAAGGTCGTATAGTTAGTTAATTATTGATTTCATTTCAAGGTACATATTTGCTTTGTTCTTCAACAAAACTGTGTTTAAATTCGAATTTATCCGCCTCCCTCAAACTTTTGAAATAACTTTTTTTCGAGAACAATGAGTTCAATGTTCAATACATCCAACAGAGTTCCAATCAATTCGTCAACCTAACCACCACCGTGCGTCGCGTTGTCGTCGTCAGAGTTATCCATTTAATTTGTTCTTGAAAGTTACAATTGAAAACAATTTATTGTAAACAAAATGTTTGGCAACTTTGTCTATGTTTTCGTGTAATTAGCAAGTAAATGCCCAACATTATATGTATACACTTTAAATAAACACATATATCAATAGATGTTATATACAAAAAAAAAAGTATCAAACAATAGAAACCCTTATCAAGAAAGTTTTGCAGCGGTCATTACTGTTTGGCTATCGGAAAGTTTATAATTTTTTTTTATTTGTTTTTATATATGAGTTGGGTAAGTATGTATGTATATATTTTTTTTTTTTTAGAAAGAAAAAGGAATTACGCAACACATAAGAAGTTCTTTGTACATATATTTATATTTATATACGGAACTTTATATGAGGATAATTTAATTTAATGCGAGACATATTACGTAGACTATGAAAAAGTCATTAGCAATTTTAATTAAAAATCAGCGCGGAATTAATTAAGGGTTGCGGAATTGGCTTTTAAAAGTTTATTTATGTGTGGGTGAGATTTAGAAAGAGGTTTTTATAATATAAACCTCCTGGAAGATAGATGCCAAAGGAGAAATGACACAATATGGAGCGAAATGTATCACTCCTAAAGAAGAGACATGTCATACCTAACCTGGAGGTCCACTTCAGGCCCATTGATTTTACCTGCGGGAAAAGATAAAAGGAGTCTGACTGAATTAATAAGTTTATTTACATTTTTCTTTTATAAAAGATAAAAAGGTATATTTAAATATATGTATATATGTACCTACGTACAGTTACACCTTAAAGTTTTGTCAGTCTTACATGAAAATTATTTTGCATAAAATCCCAAAATTAAATCACATTGTTCAACTTTTTTTTTTGTATGCATTTTTGTTTGCAGAGATTGTGGGAGGAAACTCTCAGTGTGATAATATAATGAACGGAAATAATGAAAATCTGCATGTGAGTAGGAAGTGTGTTTGTGGTGGCAGTAGGTTTGTATTCATAAATAATAAACAACAGAAATTGCATTATACATTCCAGATCACTTGATTGGAGTCTCACATTTCCTGTAATTTTATTCAATGTTAATAATTAATTATTAATTTAAGCGAAGCAACTTTCGAGGATTCAAAAATTGGATAGGTCTTTAATTTGCCAATAACTAGTGGCTAATTCTTGATGATAATTTTGAGTTTGTCGTTCAATGTTTTTTACTCCTTTTCTAAGTTGATATCAACAAGCGGTAAAAACTTGTTATAGTGAATGGTTTATTGCTTAATAATTTGAAATAAGTCAGTCTTTTTATATTTTTGCAATGTTTTCTATGAGTTTTTGTTTTTTTTTTATAAATTCATTAAATTTACAAAATCACCAACTTGAAAAGCAGTTAAAACTTATTGAATTCCTTGGTATTGTTTTACATATTAAAGCTGTAGTATTTATTTGTATAGATCCATTTTAAAGAAAAAGAAGAAAGCATTATAACGAAATATTTTACACATGTATCGCCATAAAAAAAAATAAAATTTTATCTCAATCAATGGATCTGGATTGTATTTAAATATACATTTTTATCCACTGGAGAGAAAGTTATGATTGTAAGAGAAAAAACATATATAGCGAACAAAATACATTATATTGGCGAGATAAATGAGGTGCATATACAATTTTCGGATGAATCGAGTGCATTCAAAAAACATTCGAAGCGCATATTGCCTCATTAAAATAAAATACTGTTCCCCTTTGTTTATGCTGAATAACACTTTTTAACAGAAGCCAATGAATTATATTCAGTTTTTGTTCGTTTAATCACTTCAAAGTGTTGTTTACTATATATATATTTTTTTTTTAATTCCAGATAAAAACAGATACAACTGATATAATGAATGATGCAGCAATAAAAATTTATTATTGTTTTTATGAAATTATAAATTATACAAATATTGATGACATCAACTCGTATATACTGCGTTTTTAAAATGTACAGATTTTTAAAGATGATTCCGTAAGATTATGTAGCAATGTAGATATAAATGATAATGATCCAATTTTATTATTGTGTATCGAAAATTGTAGAAAACTTTTTAACTATGTATGTTTTTTTCTGAATGCAAAATTTAAAAAATTTAATTGAATTAGGTGCTTAAAATATTTTGTAGACTTTTGACTAAAATTTTGTATTTAAAAATTTACTAGAATTTCACACACAAATATGAATGTATGTAACATTTATTTTTAAGAAAACTTTGAGAGGTGAGAAAATGTGAATTTTCGAACTGAACTAAAATTTCAGTTTGTTGTACAATGAAGGAAGGTGTGTATTATGTGTAATCTAAATGTATTTCTTAATGCTGAATATAATTTAAGTAAAATTAAGAAACAACAAACACGATAATTATACAAAATTTACAATAATATTTATAGAAAATTTAAGCAACTAATCGGTTTTTTCTCAAAATTTTCAGATTTAAAAATCAGTAATTTTAAAATCATTTAGGCTTACTTTTTGTAAAAATGTATTTCTTTAGAAATATGGTTATGGTATGGTAGAACAATATTTTTTTATTTTCGCGAAATTTTTTCAACTAGTTTTAAAATTTTATTTTGTTTAAAAAAACAAAATTGTAAATATTTTATTGAAAAGTTAAAATTTCGGAAACGGTTGATTTATACCAAACTTGATACTTATTTGTTTAAATAATAACTTTATATAATATTGCATAATCATTTTTTTTTTTCAAAAAGCAAATTTTGGTAAATCCAAAAGCTTAATATTCTTAGAAAGCTCAATATAAAAGATATTAATTTTTTACTTCCCCATAAATAAATACTAAAAATTGGCGTATCAATATTTTTTTTAAGTGTACAAAATTTCGTGTATCCTACTCCTACGATTTTAAAATTTTTTAGTCGTGAATTTTATTTTAACAAATTAATCAAAGCTATTAGCACAAACCTATATCATTGTTTATGAGTTAGGCTGTAGTGTACGCTGGATCGAAGAAAAAGCTAAAAATTATAAAAAAATCAATTTGGAAAAAAATATTTGTCGAATGAATACGAAAAAATATAAAACATTTGTTTTTGTTTGATTTTGAGTTATACGCTGCAGAAGTATGGTGCACAGAAATATTTAAAGAAATCGAAAAACTGCGTGGATATTTCATCAAATTTATTGATGGAGTTTGTCCAATTTATGCAACAGGAAAGATATATTTAGAAAAAAAAACTTTAAGGGTGAAAGAAACTGTTAGTTATCTTAATGTCCACAGTAAAAAAAAAAAAACTCAAAAATATATTTTTGCCGATTTTTTTTTTTTCGTAATAACCCCAAAATTTGACCTTCCTTTCAAAAAAGCTCCATTTTGCCATAAATATTTTTATGCAGTCTTTTGTTTTTTTATAAGTTCTATGAAATATGAAATATTAATAAAAAGAGTTATGAAGGGACCATTGTTTTAAAAGGTTTTAAGTAATTCTTAACTTTTTTTGATTCATTTTGATCATTTAAGTTTAAAAAACTTAAAATATTGTTGAATGTATATTGCAATCATCATCTATTATATTATTTCTAGAGTCTAGATCAGCGTTGTCGCCCAAAAAAAAAAAAAAATGTCCGTGCCACATTTTCTAAAAAAACGTGCCATATTTTTGTTTCATATTAAAAATACGCAAATTCTCATATATCAATTAAAAAAAATATAATTCGATTGTTGGGTGAAATACAACCAGAAATTAGAAAATAAGAGTTTCTGCAAAATTTTTGCTCCATTTGGAGCAATTTTCTTAATTTGTTTTTTCAAAATTCGGTTTATTTGAAGTAAAAACGGAAATAAGAAAAATGGAATTCTGAATTTTTTCGTGCCTGATCATGACACTACGGCAACGCTGGTCTGGATCCCTTTTCCGACTTTTATATAACACCGATTTTCTCATATTAGATGACAAACGAAGCGGAATTACCTGCTGATTTGACGAATTATAATTTAATTAAAAAAATGTTAATAATTTGTTGAAAAAATGTAATTTTTTCCAATAAAAATGAACTATAAAATAAACATTTTCATTTTCTAATTGGTAATATTTTGGCAAGTGACATTAGGACGGTTCAATTTATTAAGTCCTTTCACAAAATTTTTTGATATTAAATGACAGGGCATCTTTTATTTTTATATAATTGTGAGAATTATCGAACAGGTAAGCTTTGTTTGTATTTTATTAAAAAAAAGAAATAAGACAAATTATATGGCGAAATAGTTGGACTCTGATGTCACTTCACAGAATATCCCATGAGTCATCATCATCATATCAAAAAGGAAAAACAAGAAAAAGGAATCAAATGAACATTAAAATACCACGCAATAAATTAAATTGTTATTATTATTGCATTTTGATGATGAATTTCTCTGAAAACAATGCAAATTCCACGTACATACATATATTTACAAAAAAACCCGCACTTGCCTCTTATTTCCTTGATGATTATTGTGTGGGCTGACGAAACGTTAAGTAGAAGTTCAACATTTTGTATATTATGTACATAAACAGATAATACATATATACGTTAATTTGTAACTTCAAAGAAGCACACACGTGTTGCAAGTATGTATGTATTTATATAATCACATATACATTATAGAACAACATTGTATGACCATAATAAAAACCACACGGACTTGATACTTAAATGTCGCCATAAAAATCTCAATTTAATGCCATAAAAGTTCTCTTCATATTTAAGGTACGAATGAGTTTGTACAGAGTTGTACTTATACTTAATAAAATGTTTTTTTTTTTTTTTTTTGAGAATATGTGCACTTACAAAACGTACAATATAATATAATGTACTCGTGCTCGTATTTATATTATTGTATAGGTACATACACTCGTCATCATTATATAATAATGTGCACCACAATGTGCTATTGTTCTATTCAGGTGCCAAGAGTGTATTTTAGCATGATGGATCCTTAAAAGTATCCGAATGGTATAAAAACAAAGTGAGACGGTTGGTTGTTCATAATCGGACTGCGGTTTCGTGCAACTTTTTAGATTTCAATGAAACAGTGATGATAAGAATTTAATGTACTCGTGAAGGAAAATCGGGATAAGATATTCATTTATTTTCAATGTTTTTACCAATCATCAGTAGCTTGATAAGTAGAGAGCTCTTTGTCCTAATCAACATACAGACGTGACCTTAAATAACCTATTTTCCTTCCAAGCCAATCTAAGTTGTCCTAAAACTAATTGAAACTAAAAATGATTGAGCTTTGCAAAGTGAAGATCAATTTAAAATTACAGTCATTTAAATCACAGTCAATTGACTCGAATCTTTAAATAATATATAGTTAAGACTTTGAGGTAGTACTTTAATTTAAAAAATAAAAATAGAGTCAGCAGTCATTTTAAATATTCTAACTATGAATTTAACTAACACAGTCAATTGTTGAGCGCAGTTTATTAACTGCAGTAATTGTTTACTGTTTCTAGTCTTTTTTATTTATAATCTTTTAAAAATCGACGTTAAATTTAAGTCAGTTTTAACAGTCAGTATAAATCAAAACAAAATACAAAATAAGTCCATTAGTCAGCAAGTGTTTTAATCTCTACAATGGCATGAAACTCAAATAATTTACATCAGAAAAAATTTACAAATAAAGAAATTTGGTGGTAGAACAAATTGTAGAAAACCAGGGCCTAAAAATTTACAATACTCAATCCTCAACTGTTTCTGTCTGCGTGAGGTAGCAAGAATGGAAGGGACCTTCAATATAAGCCGAATCGGAGCGAATTAATTTAAGATTAGAGGCACTTTTTAACTACAATCTAAAATCATAAAGCACGCTGATGTCAATCTATGGCTAAAATATGGCATTATAGTAAAAATCCAAATGTACCGTTTTATGGAAATACGACTTACTTTTTAAAATGTTGAAATTTCAGTATTTCCCTTTTTTCAGGTTAAAGTAAGAGAAGGTTTAGTTTTGCTGCATACTGTATTATAATGACTTTTAGTTTTGACATAACAAAAGAATTTTATATTCAGTATATCTACAATTACGCACTATTGTTGTTGATCTCATTTAATATTCTCGATGATTAATCGAGTCGAATTCCTAGTATAAGTGTTGTTTCTGTTTTTTTTTTTTTTGCGTCCTACGTGCTGCAGTTTGTGAATTGCTGGCAAATATTATTTAAAAGAACGTTAAGCTTAGACATCACAGAGTGATAAAATAAAGGGTGTCCCAAAATTTAAGCAAGATTTGAATTTCATTACATTTCTGCACGTAT
This sequence comes from Epistrophe eligans, assembly GCA_951394125.1. NCBI lineage: Eukaryota > Metazoa > Arthropoda > Insecta > Diptera > Syrphidae > Epistrophe > Epistrophe eligans. The sequence goes on along the minus strand of OX596031.1, from coordinate 12,587,392 downwards.
TGCCAATGAAAATAAAATGAGAGACTGGGTCGCACGAACTTGATCTTATGTGCGATTACAATGTGGTTTTAAAAAAAATTGGTCTGTGGGAGGCACCACTTATCACCATTTTTCCGAATTTTTTTTTATTAAATGGTAGCCTTTTTGTAAAAAAAATTAATGATTTTTGTTTTTTGTTTTAAGTTGTGGGGACGTTTTGAGAAAAATAAGATTTTCGTAATTTGGTAAAAAAAAAATGTACGGCAGGTGTCTTGAAAAAAAAAAAAATGAAAAAATTGTGTGGGAGAATGCCCAAAGACCGATTGTTATTAAGTTTAAAGAAAATCGACCCACCCGTTTAGGCTGCAGTCGAAAGGTAAGGACATACAGACACACAGAATTGCAAGACTCACTTTTTTCGACATCGCTATCATCGTAGTGTCAACTTTAATCAAAATCTCTAGTTAGATTTTTTTTACCAATCCATAACTATCCAAATTTGTATATATGTATGTATGTATGTATGTATGTATGTAGTACCTTTATATCGTAATTAAAAAGAAAGTTTGACAGCTGACGGTTGAGGGTTATTAAAAATTGAGTCCTACACGAAAGAACAACGCGTTTTCATTTTTAAGCAACATTTGAAAAAAATAATAAAGATTTGGTTGTGATTTTTCGAACAAAATTATTTTAAGCGATGAGTCTAATTTTTATCTTGCTGGCTTCGTTAATGTTAAAAATTTTTACATTCGGGTTTCAAAAAATACACGAGTGATTGTTCGGCAATAAATACATCTACAACGTCTCACTATTTGGTACGGATTTCGGAAATTGGGAGCTATATCAAATATACCTCATTTGTCCGGAACAATCACATTTTACATTATGCGTGTTTTTTTGGGAATCTATATATAGTACAATAAAAAAAAATCCCAAAAAAAACTCATCGGCAGTACCGTTTTTATATTTCATATTTGGTACTATTGAACACCTGCCAGAATAATTCTGAATTTAAAAAAAAAATCTATGCACAGTAAGATTCTACTTTAACTTTTATCGGCCGTTATCCTACTGCCGATGTTGTATTTGTAATGCATGTAAAATCATACTATATAACGGATAGCTTTTCCAATAAAACACGCCTATTCTATACATAACAATTACCAATTTTTAATTAAAAACCTTATGTTTTTTATCAGAATTACTTCTTACGTGAATTTTGGGACACCCTTTATATGTATCTAAAAAAAGAAAGAAAAACAACATTAATTGATGATTATAGTTAAGTTGATGGAATTAAGTGTAATGATCTGTAAAAACCAACGTAGAACTCCAACTCAAAAGTTTGATTCATCGATTTTTCAAACAAAGAAAACTTGTTTAAATAGTTTTTCAAGTTAATAGGCTAACTCATAATCATTTGATATAATACTCACATGATGTGTATTTGAATGATTGAATGTCACCTTGACTAAATGATTTATCAAAAGATCAAAATTCCATATTAAGGTTGAAGCTTATTTAGTTATAATTATTCTGTATTTGATTATAATTTGTTTGTGTCTTTGTGATCGCACATTTTACAAACAGAGATTTAATATATTACATCTTTGTACTGAAAAAGAAAAGATAATTTTTTATTTTAAAAAAATACGAAGAAGACCGCCAATTTCTAAATAAAATAAAATAATGAGATAGTCGGAAACCAAAAAAAATGGGTCTATGAGAGATAACGTCAATAATAGACTAATACAAAATGTGTTCTAATAATATGGTAGATCGTACTGATATTAACTTACATAGAAATTTTAATCAAAATCGTATGAGTCGTTTTTGAAAAAAATAATATTTTCCTTAACGATTTTTAAACACTTGTATAGTAGGTACCGTTAATTTGGGTTATAAGAATATTTACTTTTTAAATCTGCTAGATAATATTAATGAACTTTTGGGTGCCAAATTTATTAAAAATCGACCAAGTCGTTTTTGAATTTTTAAGTTTTCAAAAAAAATGTTATTTGTTTTTTAAAAATCCGAAAAATTTTGGTATACAAAACATTTTAAAGATTTTAATAAAAAGTGATCAAAATCAGTTGAACCAGTTTTGAGAAAATCGAAAATCAAGAAAAAAAATGTGTCTATCGGACGTAACATTTATAACCATTTTTCTGAATAAAGTAAATAAATAGGAGATTTTTAATGAAACATTTAAGTGCAGTGTGAATAAGTTAATCGTTAATAAACAAAATACCATTCTAAAGCAAATATTTCCACATAAAAAAAACAATTATACTGCCTGAATTCATAAAAAAGAAAAAAAGTAAGTATTCGCCCGAGTGACTGATTTAAAGTGTGTAAGAAAAAATCAAATAAAAAATCATTTTGTTTCAAAAAAAATGTAGCATTAAAAAACAGATTATTATTAAAACTTTGAAAAAGCCAAGAGGCAAGTTTTCTTATCAAAAAGTTTAAAAAAATTAATGAAAGATAAAAGATTAAAGTTCAAAAAAGAAATCTATATAACTTCTTCCTTCGTAATTGAATATAATCAAAGCAAAGCAAAACTCACCTTCATCTTATTTATAAAATAATCCGAAATCGATTGAAAACTCACTCAACTGATCCTTTTAAGAAGGGCAATCTATGTGTAACAGTAAAATTAACTTGATATACCTACCATCAGGACCTTTCAATAAGTAACCCTTTTAATCTTATGATTTGAATACACGATCCCCCGTTTGCAACCGAAAGACCATCCTCTCAGCGGAAGTGCTAAAAACAGTAAATTTAATTATGTAAGCTGCAATCCCAAGGGGATGCTACCCACTTCTACCATATTGCCGTCACCGCCGCCGTGTCGCCACCGCATTTGCCTATGGGAGCTTATGTTAGTGCGATGTACTTTCTTTACTACATTTTGTACTACCTACTACCTATACCACCAATACACAGGAAATTGTATTAAACTAATCCCACAAGAATTTCTGACATTTCATCGCATGGCAGGCTCTTCTTGTCTTCTGTGTTGAGCTTTTCCAGGAATACTTAGTCGACAGTTGACGGTTGCAGCATTTATCTATGTCTACCCTAAGGGTAGTGTAGTTTAACCAGTTCCTTCACACAAAAATACACAGATATCATACACAAATATACACACATATAAAAATAAGTAGAAAATTAGTTCCATTCGGTGCAAGTGAAAGTAAACATCCTTAAAGGAAGGGATAAAACTGTCAACGTGCTACTAAGCACCTGAGTGAAATTTTCTTCTCTTCTTTTATATATTTATGTATGTATGAATATCATGAGTATGTGGGTAGTATAGTCTTGTATGAAATTGAATTATTCTTACAAACTGTGTTCTCAGCTTGAAAGTACCAGTTGTGTGACACATAAGACTAAAACATTGTAAACTTATACACAGCCCCAAGAGAATGTCCTTCATTATAGAAACTTTACTACACACATAACGGTATCGGATAGCTGGCAGCAGTTTATTCTGTAACTTGTGGGCTGCTACATCATCACTGCCAACATCTTCAAGCCGCCTCACCTCCTGGAGGAGTGGAATGGAAGTAGAATGATAGAAAACACAGAACAAAAATCGAGAAAAAAACAAAAAAAAAATAAGAGTTTTTTTCGCAATCGTACCTCTACTTGCATTTGAATAATATGAGGGTTGCTTTGATTGAACAAATTAAATAGTATTGCTCCCCCAGGGGGAACGTATACACAACAAAGAAAGAATATGGGGGGTTTTCGTTTTCTCATCAGATCTTTTCCACGAAGTTCTTTTCCGATTTGAAGCTAAACTGAAATACACCACTCACCTAAGGGTACTGTTCAAGAAATTTCACGATGAAAATACTTTGACGAAGACCGTTACGACGAAGCTAAAAATGAAGACCCAAAAAAACATAAGGAAATAAAAATGCCATAGATAAGAAAATTAGATCAATAGCAGAAAAAGAAGAAGACAAATTAATGAAGGATTATAAAGTAAAAATTATGCAAAAAATAAAAGAAAAAATGAATCGGAGAAAAGTTAGAAGAAAAGAAAGAGAAGGTGAAACAGTATATCTACTGTTTGTGAAGATGAAAAAGAAAATTAACAGTCAAGTAAGAAGAAGACGTAGAAGAAAACAAAATTAAGAGAAAACAAAGCACTGAAGAACAAAAAAAATCAAAAAAAAGAATAAAAAACAAGAAAAATGAAAAGAACAAAAGCAAAAAATGAATATTAAACCAAAAAGTTCAGTTAGGACAAGAACAAGACTAGGATCAAGATTGAAATTATAAGCACAGGAAAAATAGAATTTTCGTGGAATTAAATATTGAAAGTCTGATTTTTTCATAAATGACAGCCAATCTGCAAAGAAGATGGTAAGATGTTATTGTTAAAAGAAACAAGCCTACCCGTGCGAGAATTCTCGCAATTACATAAAAATAAAAGACGCACAAATTAGGCGTGTTCAGGAAAATGAGATCTCAGTAATCTCAGTTACATGAACAGGATTCCTCAGCAAAACTTCTCACTTTTGCTGTCAAAACTCTGAGGAAAAAAATCTTAGATTCGCTTGCTTACCTTTTGAATGAGAAAAATCTCTGAGATCTCATTTTTCCGAAAGCTCCAATTATATTAAAATGAACGTACCTAATAATTTGAACTGACCTAATGTCACATGTTGTACTTAATTAATTTTTATTGGAATAATATTTGACAAACAAAAAATTCTAATTCGTCAAATCAACAGGTAATTCCACTTCGTTTGACACCTCATTTGTCAAAATCGTTCTAGTATGAGTGTCGGAAAAGGGATCCAGACTACTAAAAATAATAATGTATATGATGATGGTACTTTCGATACAAATTTAAACAAAATCCTACTTGGTGAAATTCTCCTTCCCCAAATTTAATTGTGCAATAAGATAACGAATAGAAGTGTCAGAGAGACAACAAAAGAAAATCTTATATCAAAAACAAATTCTTTTTTAAATTCCATTTTTGAACATAATTTAAATAAGGAAAAAATTTACTTTTCTTATTTTCTCCCAGAGGGCAGTATACCCATCTATCATTTTCTTACATTTTCTATATATTCCATGTTCCCATCCCGTACCACATAGCCCCCCCCACAAAGTAGAGTTAGGTATATGAGTTATTTATAAAGTTTTTTAATTTTAATCTTTTAAAGATATGAATGTGCGAAGGAGGTATATGATGGTCTTTTCTTCAAGGACCGGAAGCCAGCGCAAAGAATTCATGTAATATATGTATATATATTTTGATTTAAGTACGAAATTTCGAAAGGAAAAAATAATAAATAAAATGGCTGATGGTTGAAGGAATTTTCCGACGGCATCGCATAAATAGCATGTTGAAGTTGTATAATGTTGTTGAGGTTTTTCTTTCGTAGAAATCCCCAAACACATGCTAGTTTTTTTTTTTTTTTTTGATGAAAGACGAAAACAACTCACACCTTTTAAGATGAAGATGATGTCTGTGAATTATAGCAGGTGAGTTAAGCATATACCATCTTTGGTAGGTAGGTAGGTAAGTTATCCATAAGCAAACTATTGCATGGAAAATGTAGAAATATATTTTATCTTTTTTTTTTTGTTCTTATTTTTCAGAGTTTTCTTTTGGTTAAGTGTATATTGTCGGTCTTGGTACTTTCTGAGAAGAATCACGCCATTATTATTCTGTTTTTTTTGTTTTGTTTTGTTGAATGAGTCATTGAGATGATTTGGAAGTTCCTGGCATCAAAATTGCTGTTGAAAAGAAATAAAGCAAAAGAAAATAAATAAGAATGATTTGGTAAGATAAAAGACCTCAACAACAATGTCGAATGTTTATTATACATATTGTATGTATTTTTAAAACTATAATTCTTTTTTTTTATTTAATTGGAATTTTTTTCTTTCAAATCATTCAGAAGATAGTAAAACATAAAACGATTAATATTATAAAGAAAATACAATTTAAAAAAAAAAACTTAAATTTATTGTGGAATTTTATTGAAAATGAAATTAAATTAATTGAGCAAAAATAAATTAGAAATTGGAATCTAAGAAAATTAAATAATTAATTATTTTTATTTTTAACCCACATTGGTGTGCCATAAATTCACAGGAAATTCTCATGGACTTCTGGCCCATCGGTTGTGGACTTCTGATTCACTTTGGTGATTTTAAAAATATCCATTTTATTATTATTAAAAACCATTTATTTTGCTTTTATTAAACTTAAGATGCGTCTTAATAGTTCAATAGGAAATAATATTTGTTGCTTAAATCCTAGAAAAACGCTCAAGGTTGATGTGCCCAACGCATTCTTTTGGAAAACCAGTACATTGGCCGGTGGGCCGCATTGCGGGTTCAAAGAATTTTAACTCCCTTTTTGGGACCTCTATACCGTTCAAGTAACTCCGTAGCTTAGGGTATGTCCAGTCATCAGGCAGGCGCTAATGTCAAAAGATTTCTTAATATACCTTAAGTATGATTTCAAAAAAAAAAAAACAGAAAATATTTGTGGAGTTATGACCCACTTCCTTTTTGTGGACTTCTGGCTCATAAGGGTGGGTTATAAGTGCACAATTGTTTTGTAAACTTGTAACCCACCCATTGAGTTCATTGAGAACTTACCTGATCACGTGACTTCAGTAGCGTAATGGGTAACGCATAATGGCTAAACGTTTTTCAAATTTAATTTAAAAAAATAGACCGAGCACCGCTAAAAGGAGTTTACGGATATTCCTGTCAGTCGTGAAATACATATAATTCTAGCCTATAAAAACTTGATGGTAGCTCACCCAAGTGTTTGTTATTTCATTAAAACATTCAATATTATAATATGATGGAGCAAAAGTTTAGCAGCCTAAATGCCATTGTGATATATCACACAAAAAAAATCCCTTTCAAATATTGTTTCCGTTTAATAATTGTCTGTCTTTTTGCAGGTACCTAGAGCCAAAGATTCTTATTTAGAAAAGGAAATACAATTGTTTTAACATTTAAAATAACAGTATCTATCTACTTTTTAACCAATATTCTTCTAAGAGCTGACGGTAAAATCTGAAGTGAATGTAATTAAAAATCAAAATAATTTATTTATCAGCAACTGAAATCCGCATCATTGCGTAAGCTGTCAAAATTTTCTAAATATAAAATATTCAGGAAAACAAAATTTCTCCTCAAAATTCCCAATTATACGAATAAACCTTTTCATTGATTTTCACAGTCAATTTTGTTTATTGTACGTTTAAAATTTAGCTGAGCTTGTTTCAATTCCTTCCAATTCAATACGTCTCTGTTCACAGAAATAAAATTCTTATTTATTAGTTATGTAGGTATCAAGAACTTTCAAAATAAACAAAAAAATAATATTTATAAAAGCTTACTAAATTGAGCCAATAGAATTGGAACTGTAGTTTGCGATGCCAAGTAGATATATACAAATAATATCCTCTTAAGTTCTTGTAATTGTTACGATAAACAAAGAAAGTATTCCTAGTTATATATCGTTTATATTTATTTATACAACAATACAAAAAATATTGTTGGCTTTTTTCCAAAAGAAAAAAAACAAAACTCATTAATCTCACCCTAGATTTTAAAGAGCAGCCAACAGTTCGCTTCATGTTGCCAATATCGAACAAATTAAAATCATTCTCTACTCACCCCCCGCTCAATGTAACAGTTTACAACTATATCAAATGACCATTTCCTCCTACGGTTTCCTGGCATTAAAGTTCTTCTTAATTTGGCCTTTTTGGAGAAAAATATCCGCCACAGACAAACAAACCTAATGTACATATAGACATAATATCTTCTACACTATGTATATACTCCCACTACGATTCCAATTAATTGTAAGTTTCCAGTGGTTTGTGTCTCTCTCTGTTTGTGTGACACTTGTGTCTGTCGCTTCAAAACCAAAACCCTCTTTGATTAAAATCATTATACCACCTACATCTACATCTACATACATACATACATACCAAACTATATCCTTGTGGCGCCTTGAGATAGATGATGACAACCGTTTTCACATTCTCTAGAGCTAGACAATATATGTACATATATATTATAGAAATTATCAGAAAGGCCATTATCTAAATATATGTATGTATATATTTATATATAAACTTATATATGAATCTACATACATACAACAAACTAATAATAATTAGTTTTCCTTCAATTACTCACCCTTGATGTGGTTCAAATACACATCCCCCATATATTAAAGTGATGTGTATTCTGCACTATACATTGTATAAAACAGCCTCCCTCCACCACCCCCTAAAAAACCGCTATCCTGCTATAACTGCTGCTGTTGCTGCTGCCATTAGTCAGCAAAAATCAATAATTTTCCATTAACAAACGCGCGCTCTCTCAAATTGTTAATCCTAATGAGCACCTAATTTCCGCTTCTAATTGCGACAGAGACTTCCAGGATTAATTTATTATTTTTTTTTCCATTTCCCCTTCTTCATGTATATATTTATTTATTTTTTCATGAAATTCATAATCTCTTATAAAATTTATTCATAATTTTTATTCTAAATGGAAATTATTTTAAGTAGACAAAAAAAAATAAATTATTTTTAAATATTTATGCATGATCCCTGGGAATAAAATTATAGATACTCGTAAATATACATTCAGACGAGTATCCTGTTGATCCATATGGATTCGGAGAAAATAATGTTTTTTTCAATTTCGACCGACAAAAAAATTCTTTCCTCTTCTTAAAAATTATTTTTTTTCTTTTTTTATATTTGGAAAACACATACAAGGAAAATACAATTTTTTTTTAAACAAAAAACAATGAGAACACTTTTTGTTATTATTTGTCTAAAGCAGGATGACTCCATCAATTATTTTTGCGCATATGAAATGTTTGTGTATATATGGACAAAATTACGTAATCCCCTTTTGTTATAATAATATACATTCTTCAAAACATTGGTCTCATTTTGGCTATAGAAACTTCCTTCCAGTCTATAATATGCGTACATTATTATGTAAACACTTTTTGGGGGAGTGATTCAAAGGAATTTTAATAAATAGACAAATTTATAATGAAATTTTTTTTCTATGTTTAACAAAGATTATTGGAAATTTTATATATAAGAGATGGTATGCAATCTGGCTATTATTTTTTACAAATGCCTATAAGCATCTTATCCATAGAGAGAATTGATATAATTATGTATATTGCCAAATAATTTGAAAAACATTAGGATCCAAGTAAATTCGATAATTAATATTATTTAGCCAGTTCCCGTTTCTGAGATCTCACTGAGCAAACTTTTGTCGGCTTCACTGAGGAGAAGGTGAAACCTAACCAGGATTTCTCCGCTAGAAGTCAAAAGCACTCTCCATCCTTTTTTTTTTGTAAATTAATGATCAACTGCAACAAAAAATAATTGAGCAAGCAAATCCAAATAATATATAAGTCTCAGCTTTTTGACAACAAGTGAGGAATTTCACTAAGAAATTACGTCCAGATTTCTGAGATTGCAGCGAGCTTGATAAAAACCTGAACTGGCTATTAAAACTTTGGCCCCTGTTCATATCAAAAATGGAACTTTTACATTTTCAAGGTTTATTAGCTGTGCCTGAATACAGTGGAGTTCCAGTTGGAAAAGCTTTCAAAATATTCAATATATAGAAATTGAATGTTATGAACACAACCCGATGCAGCTGCAATTGAAGTTGCAGATAGTGGTGCTGCAATATTTCACCAACTATTAACTTTTCTCGTACAGGACTTTTCACATTTCAATTTGTATTGAGAAAAAGAATCCGTAAAAAAATATTGAAGCTTTTTGTGCTTAAAAGGGCGTTTACATTCAACGACATGTTCATCAACACTTGCCGTGTCGTTAGATTTTTGTAATGTGAACATCGCAGTTGACCGACTGAAAATCTTGATAGCTCATGTATTTCAAATTTTTTGATATGTAATTTGCTTTGTCGAAAGACCGTTGTAGTACCTATTTTAAATCTTCCTTCTGTTTTTTTCGTAAGATTAAAAGAGAATGGGTTGAAGTTAAAGTAAAGTAAAATAGTAAAAGTGAAAACAAATGATATTAATGCGCTAGTATTGTTGCAAATAATAAAATTTGCGCCATTTTCGCTCTTTGAAAATTTATTTTCAAATACAGTCGACACGACAGTCGTTGAATGTGAACGGTACTAAAACGACTGAGGTCGGGCACACGTCGTTGAATGTAAACCCCTCTTATAATAAATTATAAATTAAATGAAAAAATATCAGAAATAAAAAGAAAAAAATTCTTTAAAATATAAAAAACTTGTACAGCTGCATTTTCGGAATGTCAAAAAATAGCACGTACAACACTTTTTCACAGCTTCTTCAGCTCCAGTCTCAGTTACAACATTCTATTGTGTTCAGGTAATAAATTGTTATGGCTGTGATCAAAGCTCTTTATGTTTCATAGTTGCGATTTTAAAATGCATTCTTTTTCATAATTTTGTATAGTATTTCAAAATTTATTGTTGTATATGTGACCAGAATTCTCTTTGACCAAAAATGTTTGTTTCTAACTCTTCCCACTCCCAAAATGCTCGTCTTATGAGCGTATTATGGGAATGCTCATGGCATAAGCTTTTATAAATCGATCATTCCAGAGCGTTAAAGTAAAAATAAAAATGTGCACATCTAATAACTCATGAGCGAGAGCTTCTTATAACTGCACATTCAATATTGCACACTCACGAGCAACTTATGTTCAAAGAGCAACTCCATATTCTGGTTGTTTTTTATTTTAGTTTTTGTTTTTTTTTTTTTTAAATGCAGGCCTTACATCAGGTAGTATTATTGCTCAAAATACATAATAAAAATAGATACCTATATTACTTGAAATTGGGCCGCAACAACTACGCAATACAGCCCTTACCCGGTCAGTTTTTCAGCGCGATAATTGGATGACGAAAGTTATGGTATTTCGTTAAGTTATTTCTTAGCCCATATTTGGGCCACGGGCATTCACTAACGCTGTATAGTTAAATAAGTTTGAAGTACTTACCCATTTACTGCACAGATTACTTCATTTTTTTTTTTTTAAATAACTATTCATATTTTTATGCGATATAAACCCTGCAGTAAATTAATCAAATTCAAAAACACAAAACACCCCCGAACGATTTTTTTTTGTTATTTTTCACTGATATAATAAACTAATCATCAGATTTTATTTGATACACAAATTCATCGGTGAGCGCACTGGCTCCAGGCTCCATTAAAAATGGTCCATCTACTCTCCGGAATTATCATATACCTAGTCACCCGCAGAATGAACAAGAGAGGGGTACTTTTCTTCATGGCACACGTGTCTGTCTACTGCATAATTTTGTTTAAATTATTGATTGATCACACAATTCAAGAATTTAAAAATTCAAATTTATTTAGGAATCTTAAATGTATAGTTTTTGTCAGGTCATCATATTCATCATAATCACATAATAAGGCATAATATTGCGATAAATTCTTAATATTTTAGACACAACAAAATTACATCATTTAAAAACAATGTACATAAGTTTTGAAATGAGGTAATTTTTGGAAAAATTCCTTCGTATTTTTATACTAATATGTGAGTAGGTTGTAAATTATGTGAATATAAATTTAACACGTCACATAAATTGAAAAAGCTTTTGATTGAAAATGTTAAAATTTAATCTACAAATATGTATATACATAAATATATAATTCAAAATAGAATAAAGTTCGTAAAACTAAACATTCTGAGTTACTGCTAAAAACAATTGCAAAACAATGGTACTACAATAATGTAAATTTAAGATAAAATTGAATTTAACTGCTGGGAGAAAACATCAATACTTCTAAAACAGTAAAGAAAATTTCAAATGGTGTTTATTGGTTTCATGGTACAACGATAAATCGATTATTTTTTTTATTAAATTAATTACCATTTTAATTTTAATTATTTATATTTATAATTTTGAACATTATTGTCAAAACTATATTGCTATAATTATCGACACAAAACTATAACTTTCTCAAATGCAACCTTAATTCTCAGGCTATTGAATATAAACATTAAAGCCTGACTTTCATTTTGATGTATCTTTATAATTTAATCAAACGGAAATTATTTGAAAATATATTTTAAACTATCCAGAGGAAGCTAAAAAAAAAGCTTTGCATAATCACCCTGTACTTTTTAAAGCGCTTCTTATTCGGAGTAAAATTAAGCTACTTAAAGCTTGTGTGTGTATTAGCTAAACTATCTTATACATAAACCAAATTCAAAAATACGACTTTAATAGAGCTTTTAATAATATTTTTAACATTTTTAAATGTTTAAAATAAAAAAAACGTTAACTGTATTCGTTTCTTTTGTAATATGGAGATAATCATTCTTGAATGAATGAATCAAAACATTCACTTTTTTTGTTAAATATCGTCACCCGAGTCCAAGAACCAGCTAACTCGATTTTTTCATTTTTGAGATATCTGGGTTTTCTGCTTCTTTGAATCGATTTGCATTAACTGCAATAAGCAGACAACTAGTTTTCTGGACCTGTTATCATCTATTTTTTTTTTAGCTTTATCAGTATTTTCAGAAAAAAAGGTGTTTGACCAACAGGAAATACGTTTTTTGCAATTTTCTCAAAAATACGAAAATCAAGTTAGCTGGTTTTTGCATTCAGGTGACAATTTTATTCCAATAAAAATGAACTCTAAAATGAACACTGCCGCTTTTCAATTGGTAATATTTTGGCATGTGACATTATGTCATTTCAATTTATTAGGTCCGTTCATTTTAATATATTTTGTCCGTCTTTTATTTTTATGTAAATGCGAGAATTCTCGCACGGATAGGCTAGTTCTACAAACATACTTTCAATCATACACTTACACATGCATTTTTAAATTTATTATAATGAAGCGCTGTATTTTGATAAACAACCTACTATTAGGTCTATAATTAATTTGTGGGCATTAAATGAGAAAAAAGAAACAGGTATTTAAAATATATGGCAAAATGTTTGCAAAATCCCTCGATTTTGGTTGTATAAATGTTTTGCCAAAAACCTGAAACACAGGTTCATTATAGTAATTTTAAACATTATCATGCCTATAGCTATATATACGAACTTTAATCCAAAGAGAGTGATATAGTTGAGTGGTTCTTAAAATTTTAATTTCAAAAGAAAAAACACATTTTTATTCATCTGCTGCATTAGGGTTTCGGTTTAAAAAATTTTGAATCTAGTTAAAAAGTAAATACCCAAAATGTATTCAGTCTTTTGATAAATATCCAAGTCATTCCATTTTTTTAGCTTTTTATTTTTATTATAAAAATTTCACCACGTCATAATTGCCGCCATCTATTCAGTTCTGCATTTTTTTTTTATTATCGCCTTTGATTAAATTCAAGTTTGCATATTAACTTGTTCAAAAACTCGTTCCAAAAACTAGATTCAAACCGATTCGACTGAATAAGCTTTACCCAAGACAATTATTTACAACATATAAGTAAATAAATATCACATAGCTTACTCTTCCCACATAAAATTATACATTTCCACAATTCAACGCTTGACTGGCTGTAAAATATCAATAGGGCACCCCCTAATCGATTTGAATGTATCTAAGGTAGTTACATACATATTCATTTCGTATAGGTACAATTATTTTCATAGAAGATATATTATATATCTTCAAAAACAACATTGAAAATAAAAATAACAAAGGTACAGTCCGAACAGAAATTATAGAAACAAAAATACTCATTCAAATGCACCTACAATCAGGTATGATAATTACTTTTCCGACAGGGTTGCCACAGACGAATTTTTTTTTTGCAAACAAAAATATGGAGAAGATGGTGGTGGAATGTGTTAATAATAAAAAGTAGGTATGTTAAGAAAAAGAGTTGTCATGAAAGTTTATACAAAATTATAGGAAAAAGTTTTTCAAAATATTTTACAAAAGTCAAACAAACTATTAACGAAGATTTAGAAAATTAGAGTTGAAAAATTAAGTAAAACATACTAGTTATTATATACATTTTACCATTTTCATTGCGATTAATTTAAATTTAAAATACATGAAATCTAAATCAAACGAAGCGACTTTGCATGAACGAAAATATGCCCACTCAGACGTTAAAATTAAATGCAAATGTTATTTTTAAATGACTATGCGATTTTTCGTACTAACGGAATTAAAGAAATGAAAAGCTTTTTTTTATTCTTCTATTTCCTTATTCTTATATATTATTCAAAAACTCAAACAAACTTTTGTATCAAACTAAAAACTATCGATCGGTTTTAATATTACCTCTAAATTGAATTGACACAATGGCAACTGTGTTTAAAAAGCCTTAACTAAAAGACCAAACTCTAAAGCCCCGAAGTCACCTCTCAGTTTCTCAGTCAATTTAGTTCTCTCCTCCAAAGCAGTTGTTGTATAGTCTTTGAAAAGTTCGTTTATTCGTATAAAGTGAGATAAATACAGATAGAAACAACAATAACAAATCGAGTGATGTGATAAATAAACTCATTGATAAGATACGAGTTTTTATTTTTAAACCCAACTGTGATCAAAATTTTAGTTGCAGTTTTCCTAGTCGCATACCTATAATACATAACATTCGTGATAAGAAAATTAATTATTTTCAAAACAACAACAACAACAAAAAAAAAAGAAACCTATAGTCTGATGTGTAATTATTATTAAACATTTTGTTTACTTACCTTGGTTCAGAAGTTGTTAAGTGACAGGCAACTTTATTATTAACAAGTTATAAAATAAAAGTCGTACGCACATACATTTTCCAGCAACCTTTAAAATTTCGTCATATAATAAAATAATTTAATAGTACATAATAATATAATAATTGGAATTGGAAGTACCTAATTAGATCGGTAAGTTTTACTTCTTTTTTTTTTGTTACTCGTGTTTGAGTTTTACAAACTAGGTATCTTCGAGAGCTTATTTTATTAGATACTAGTTCAATATATGATATCTTGGTTAAGGTGTGTGTAGGAATATCTTGATGGGTGATCATGTAAAGGTAGATAATCTTTGAGTGAAACTTTAGATACTCATTCAAGGTATGATCCAAAAAAAATGTTGATTTTTCACAACAACTTTTGGTTTGTACAATTGATTCAGTATACCTACAGGTATGTCAGACTTGAGTTTTTGTTATTTTTTTTTTTATTTTATGTGAAAGGCACCAAAATTTTAATAACAATTTGTTTACAATTTATAATTTAAGAAGAAAATATATTTAACAATAACAACAGGTTATTTGTACATCGTTTCTGGGTACAGCCAGTCATATTTACCGGCAAAAGTATATACACTCAGTGTCATTGTCACTTTAATGACGTTGTATTTTTTTTAAGAAACTTTCAAGATTATTCCTGATTTAATGTGCCACTGGGAAACAACTTTTATATACCTAAGTTAAGTACATACATACATGTGGTCATGTGACTTACTGTCTGTATTTTTAGAATTTTAATAATGAAGCTTATATATTTAATTCGATGACTTACCAAATTTTGATGAGTTAGCTCTGGGTTTAATAAATATATGATTTTTTGGTGTTTCATCTTTTGCATTTTTATCGCATTCTACATCCATACTCTAGAGAAAAACTGGGTATTAAACATGCTATACATTTTATAGATTATGACTGGCAGTTCTGACAGCCCACAACAAAAAATCGTGAGCTAATTTTCCTGGTAAACCACTAATCAGAGTGAACACACTTTCAGTTTTAGTGGTGAGTAAAACTGTCAGTCATGGTTGATAATGTGCACAGCACACAAATATAAGGTAATATATTTCGCAGGTTGTCAAAGTTGAAAGTGTCAAAAAACTAAAAATGGCTGTTCGAGTATCCACAGGAACTCAACACGCATCATTAGAAACAGCAACAAAATAATAAAATAAGACACAAGTAAAGGGGCACTGGATCCACCCTTTTCCCCACCACAGTACCTCAATTTTGACAGATGCGCTGAACTGAACAAAAATGAAAACGGTTATGATACCTACCTACCCTTAATATCTGTATAGTTTTACCGTATAGACGTAATGGAGAATGTGCACACATTTATTGTACCATGTGACGTCAAAAACATAATTAATGCAATAATGTTTTAAAGATTCCGTCAAGCTTAGAGGAAGAAAAATGTTCAAGATCAATTTTGTATGTGTAAATTAAAAATTTGCTCGAGTTTTTTATGAATTTTTAACACCAATTTTGTACATTACCAAAATTGATCTTACCTTGCCGCAACCCAAATAGATTTTCCGTTAGACCAAAAATGTTTTACTTTCCTAATTTGGCTTAAAAATCACCTAGAACGTTTCTAACCTCATATTTTAAAGTATTGTAGGTACGTTGGTTTTATTTTCACGAATATCGTAGAAACATTTATCTATCAGTAATTGAGCGCAAAGAAGGTTGATAGATGTTCTTAAATTAAGCCTTGACTAGAATTTTGACCTGAAGTAAACTTTCAATTTCTTAGTTCTATTACTCCAAGGCAGTACCTATATACATATGTTAATCTGCAAAGTGTGCCAGATATATGTATGTACAACTGAAACAACAATGATGACAATAATAAGTGATGTGTTAAATAAACTCAATGATAAGAGACCTACAACTGCAAGTTTTATTTTTAATCCCATCTAGTTATATTATTAAGATTAATTTGAGTTACAGTTTTCCTAGTAGAATTGTCGTAATAAAAACAAACTGTAACTCTATAAAAGATTTTGTTTACTTATACTACAGACAAGAGAAATCTATAATAAATATATTTCTTATACCCACCTTTAATATAAAGTTTTAAGTAGCAGCTATAAAAGTCGAACGCATACACACTACACAGCCTCATTAAGTCATTTAGTACAGTCAATCTAGATAAAAATTGAGGTTAAAATCTTATTAATTTGTAAAAGCCTGGCCGTTTTCATTCATAATTAAAAACATAAACAAATGTTTTTAGTATTCTTCCCCATTTTGACGCTTTTAATTTTTGAAATCAATTTACATATTTCAGTTTCTATTCGTTTTCAATTCTGAACATTTGTTGTCCGAATCTCTCTTGTTATTAACTTTTTCTATAGGCCATGTCCAGAACAATACAAATTTGTTTTAGTGCACCGCCGTGTTCGTGGCAAAAATTTGTGAAGACGCAAAAAAATACGTCAGAATGGATGTTCTGCTCATTTTTGTGTCACATACAAAGCATGCTATCCGATGAATTTTCGACGCACAGGTGTTTTGGCTGACTCACAATATATTTACTAAACAAAAATGCATTTCAAAATAAATTTAAATTTTCGGCGAAAATATTTGCAACGAATATAAAATTGAAGGCGAACGGCACAATAAACGTACATTTTTATTGAGATCTGAATTCTGACGCGGATTTAAATTATGAAGAACAATAAAATGCAAAGTCCAGTCTGTTACAAATTATTGCGATGTAAATGTTAAGTTTTACTGTATAAATAGTAAAATGATTTAATAATTGGAGCTTGAACTTTTTTTTTGTATCTACAAGAGCTACGAGAGTTCAATATACGATATGTTGGTTAAGGTTCAGGTATGTAGCAATATCTTTGGTGATCATTTAAAGGTGTATGGATATTATTTGAGTGAAACTAAATTAACTCACTCAATTGGTATGACAAATACTTTTGACTTCCACAAATCTAATGGTTTCCATATAATTGATTCAAATGTAGGTGGAATGTCAGGCTAGGGGAAAGAACGAATGAATTGGTTACACTCAATTTAGTTTAAAAAAAAAAACACAAAGTTGAATTTATTTGTTTTTATTTGAAAGGGTCCACAATTTTAATAATAATTGCTTTATAATAGAGGGAATAATATTTAACAATAACAATTACGTTTTTTGTAGCCATATTTACCGGCATATGAACATACACTCTATGTCTAATGATTATGGCGTTGTATTTTTATTCATTTTTACCTATTATTTAAAGCTAGAAAATGTTTTACTTGGAAATCATTTACGCATCATGTTGCTAATGTACATATGGATTACCTATAATTTCTGAAATTTTTAATTGATAGATAAATTTTGTACTAATATTAGTTTACATAAAATTTTGTATCAAAATCGTAAGATCCGTTTTTGGAAAAAAAAAAGAGATTTTGCTGACCGGTTTTTAAACACTTGTATGGGAAGTACCGTTATCTTTGGTCACAAGAATAATTTTTATTTAAAATCTGCTATAGCTACATATGTTAAAAAACTACTGGGTGCAAAATTTTATAAAAATCAAAAAATTGTTGTTATAAAGTGGTAGCCTTTTTGTAAAAAACATAACTGACTTTTTTTTTTAAAAAAGTTATGAGAAAAATAATATTTTCATAATTTGGTAAAAAAATTCACCGCAGGTACCGTTATTTTTGGTCTTAAAAAATGAAAAAAAAAGTGTGGGGGAATGCATAAAAACCGCTGGGTACCAAGTTGCCATATAGTACTTATATATCGCAAGAAAAAATTCTAACATAATGAAATTTGTTTTTAGTAAAAAATATTAAATATTAATAAAAAAATTAGCTTTTATTAATTATACACAAAAATAATCAATTTATTAAATTATACTTCAATTCATAGCACGAGTAAAGTTAATAAATTTAATTTAAATTTAATTGTAATTGTAATTCTGTACATCCAATCCAGCAACATTGTTCAAAACAAAATTAAATGTGAAATATCAGGCTGTCACTTTGATTGCTTCTCATTGTCAACTGTCATTGATAGAGAGGTTTTAAAATGGATGCGTTCATTGATTTGCATATTGCATTTGGATTTTAGCTTTTTTTCTTTAAGTCATAAAGCCAAAATCTGTCACAAATTTCGTTTAAATCTTCAATATTGAAATCTAAATCAAAAATGTAATATAATTTTTGGAATAAAACTAACACTTTTTGTAGTGACAAAGTTTGGCTAAAATTTTCTGTGCAGCACTGAAGATTAATCTCATTTTATATAATGATTGCATAACTTATTATTTATACATTAATTTCTAACCACTATGGTACTTACAGAAAGATCATAGTCGTCGTAAAAGTTCTTAAACTAATTATTAATTAAACTAAGTAACGTATAGGTAAATAATAAATGTATATATTAACTCATATCAATTAGCATACAATATTTTTCTTGGTTATTTTATAGACCGTCTCTTCATAACAGTAAATATAACGTCAAAGTAGAATTTAATTAAAAAATGCATTCACATATCATTTTAGTCAATTGGCGAGTTTGTGTTTTGTTCATCATGATTGAATTGCATGACAAAAAAAGAAAAAGAAGTTATTTGATTCATTTGTCATCGGTTTCCTGTGATTTCTGTAAATGGAATTGGATATATATAACTGTGGTTCAAAGACCACAATTTCTTTTCAATATCTCTCAATACGCATACGAATTTCACTTTTAGACTTACCTTCATACTAGGTGTTGCTAGAAATAGTCAAGGAATTAATGTTGCCAGAAGAAATTATATTTGTATCGTATTATCGATATAAGATAATTCGTTATATTCATGAAAGAAGGGAAAATAATAATTATTATAATGATTTTTTTATATTTCATGTTTTTAAAATGGACAAGAAAATATAAAATAATTTCTCCATGATCTCATACATCTTAAACAAAAAACGTGGGACGTATGCAAAAGATAAGTAAAGATTATAGATTAAAGCATATGTAAATAATTTTTCTATTTTGTTCGTTATATAAAATAAAAATTATTACTAAAAACATTATTGTCCAACAACAAAATGGGGGATTTTATTTTCAATTACTTTTTTCCTTCTCATATACAGATTGATGCATTTACAATCACAATTAACTTTTATCAAATATATGACTGACTGACTACTTTTATTGTTTTTTTTTTATCAACAATAGGTACCTAATCTTTTTGTTTAAATATCAATTGCCTTACTTAAATACGTCGCTACCTCCCGGGCTTTAAATGAAAATACAAAAAAGGCAAACTTTATCTTTTATATGTTTCTTTACAATATTTAATGATCATTACGTTACGTGCGTCGTCGTGTCATCGTCAGTCGCATTGCATCGGTGATTGGTGGAACGAAAACCGCAACAATCATTGAATTCTTACTTGCTCATATATAGGACAAGTATTGGTTTCAAGTAAAAAAAAAAAAAAAAAAAAAACGTCGAGGTTTTAATCAAATTTATTTTTATACGGTGATGGAAAAGTCCAAAAAAAGTTATCTTTGTCATACGGTCAGATATACGTGCGAATAGTGTATTCATTTGGATGGTGAGGCTGGTCATGAATCGAGGAAATCGTAACCACTGTATCGAATTAGAAAATGACTGCAACGATTATTAAACTTTTTCCTATAGGAATATATACAATTCATTTAACGCAAGTAATGGTTTGACGATTTTCCAGAAAATTATTTTCTTTTTGATCAACCGATTTTGTTTCAAATTTTTCACAAAGTACTTCTTAGTAATTCCAAATAATAAAGAGGTGCATTCTAAAATTATGATGTCGTCATGAAAAAGTTCCCACCACTAAAGCATATAAAATCGTTAACCTAACCTAAGTGTGATTTTACAATCCTGTTTTTTTTTCTATAGAAAATAACTTTTTCTTTAAATTAAATTAAGCTGATCGTGTTATCTTTTTTAATAATAAATATAGGATTCATTTCGAATAAATAATAAGAATACAAGTACTTGACTGTAGAGTGTAGATACCTACCATTATAAAATATTTAAAGGATGAGTAAGGTAAAAATGAGTTACGTACATATTACATATACATATAAGTTCTAACAATGAATTATATATATGTGTATATTTGTTTAATACTATTCATAAAATATAAAATGCTATATTTTTACTTAGTCGAAAATTCAAAATAAGTAAAAATAATGATAACAGAAATGTCGACGAATTGCCGGGCGCCTATTTTAAAAGTAAATCCCCCAAAATGATATTCTCATACGAGAAAATTTATTTGAAAAAAAATAGTATAGACAGATAAAGTCGTCTTAATCAAAATGTGTGTATTGTGTTTTATCTTTGAATTATGTTTCATACTTTGTTTGTTTATTGCAGCAATAAGTAAAGCCTTATAACAAATTGATCTTTAAAGTTGAGTAGACTGTTTCCAATTCCAATTTTAATTATCTACTCGATTATATCAATTTTAAAAATAATTTCAAACAAATTCCTGCACCTGCTTGCAAGATATAGAATTTCAAAAAAAAAAATATTTTTTAAATATTCATAAAATATTTATTTTGAAAATTGTCTGCTCTCAACAAACTACGATAGTAAGTGTTGTGAGGAATGTCTAGCTTTGCAAAGGCGAAATAGCAAAATAGAAATGTTTTTTTTTTTTTACTTATATTTTTGAGGACTTTTCAATGAATGTACGTGTTTTCTTTTACTTTACCGATTTTTTTTAAATCAATTTTTCAATATTTAATATTTTTTTAATTTTATGTTTTTAACGGGTGATTAAAAAAAAGAAAAAAATTAAGGGATAATGGAAATTATTTGCTGTAAAATTTATATTCACCAAGTCCCGTTGAGCACAGAAAATTATATTAAAGTGTTTTCAAGTATTATTAATTTCAATAAACGATAAGTAGACAAACGATAAGTAACAATTATTTTGTTGTATCACAAATCAGTTTATGAGCTACACAAACTTGATTGCAATTATATAGTCCATTATATGTATAGTTAGTAAAATTCATTCGGTATGATTATTGTTTTTTTGACATCTCAATTACCTACATATAAGTAGGTACCTACTTTTAATTTACATGGAAAGTTGAAATCCAATTCTGTTCGACTTATACCCACTTTCAGAGTTGCCGCTCTTTTGAATTGAATATTCAACTCATTTTTCCCGAAAAAAAGTGTTTTTGATTTTTGACAAAAAAAATTCAGTTGTGCAATTTTTAAAATATGATATTTTTGACATTTTGGAAAATTGAACGATTGATAACGAATTATTTAAACTAAAATAGCTTAAATTTAATATGTAAATTATGAAAAAATATCATATACAATTTTTACTATTTAATTATTATTATTTTAGTAGAAAATATGAGTTTAAAAAATTCACAGGTGATGTCGTCATGAAAACAACCTAACCTAAGTGAGTGTTTACAATCGTGTTTTCTTTTATAGAAAATAAGTTTTTTTTTTTAAATTAAATTTTGCTGATCGTGTTATCATTTTTTAATAATGTAATAATTTATATGAACTTTGACAGACTTTTGTGTAGTTTTGGGCAGATAATCACAGAGTTTCAAATTTAAGAAACGAATCCATATTTAAGTACATACCTACTTCTGTTATGTCATCAGGCAAATGATAAATTATAAGATTTTGCTCCAAAAAATTTCCGTCTAATTTTGTGTGCAGAGTTTCACTTCTTTTTTGCTATAAAAAATTCTATAAATATCCATTTTCATCCGCTGTGTAATTTTAACTTTCAAACCAATTAAAAATGGATGCACTTTTAATGTTGACAGTTGTAAGTAATAGCGAAATTTTCGAAATTGAACTAATTGTAAAACATAGAATTTCATTTCGATTGAAAACCGACTTCATTCGAAATGTAGAACATGGGTATAAGTTCATAAGAGTGTATCCTATAACGAACTCAAACAAAAAACTTTTTTCCCAATGAAAAATTAAATGAATTTTTATAATGATTATATTTTATTCTATTGTTCTTATAAGTATGCATCATAAAATTAAGTCTTTGTTATCTTAATCAACAAACTGTTAATTATATTAAATAATAAAATGTCAACTTCGTTTAGTATCTACAACAAAGTACATTTATATGTATTTCAGAAAATTTACAATTAATGTAGTTTATAAGTACAAATAAACTCACATAAATTAAGACTTTTATTTGCTGTGTTATAAATTTAATGAAATCATTAACACTTTTTTGTTATTTTTAAAATTATTAGGTAAATAAACAAACTTAAAATGATTGTGTTTTATTTAATTTTCAAAAATGCATTCGGAATACTTTAAATTGCTAGCATTTATTCAGGTCAATAATGATTTGCAAAATAATGATTGTCTGCATTAAAATATCATCAATATACTTAATTTAGGTAAATAAACAATTGAAAGAGTTGTATCTATTTGAATGTATGTATGTACACATGTATGTAGGTAAGGTAGTTAAATTAATATGCTTGGAATTTGTGTTCGGAATTTGTGTTTGTTGGAAATTAATTTATTTTTGTCATTTTGAGATAGGAAGGTACTTTACTTACCTACTTATGTATGTACATATATGACGTACAAATTGTATCGATATAAATTAATCGAGATAAGATATCAAAAGAAAAAAAAATATATTTACTGAAATGACGGTAACAAGGTATTTCTGTATCAAAATTCATTTAGTTATTTATTCATTCCAGTGCGACATCGGGCGTAACAGGTGAATTATAATTTGGTTAAGTCTATTTTTGCAGTGAGATAGAATAAGATATATTCTTAAGAGATAGATTTAATATTTAAAAAATTCATAAGACTTTGTGGTTTGTCGTTGTTCGTTTTTAGTACTTTCCGGTTCTTTGTTGGATTAATCATCGTGTATTAGCAAAAAAATATATTTATTATATTGTGAGTGCTGCTAATATTTTGTTTCCCTCTCATAGTATAATAGAGCTTTAGAAAAAACTGATCGTGTAGGTAGGTACATATGTATGTACTTGCTATATCGTCGTGGGAAGATGTGTCACCATTATATTCAAATTCAAGGCAGTTTTTTAAGCAATAATAATGATAGCTTAAATGACATTTTCATCGTTGTACATTATATTTAGTTAAATAGGTAAATTGTATAAATATTTTTGTTTGTTGTTAAAAAATCTTTGAGGTACCTAGTTTATTCTTTAAATGATCATTATTCATTTCGCTGAATAAAATGAATTCATTCTAAAAGTTTTTTTTTTCCTCATCAAGTGAATCAAAATTTGCCATAATAATAAATAGATTAAACTATTTACTTAAAAGATAACAGGCCTATTTATGGGCGGGAAAACGGCTACTCTATATAAAGGTGGCGGTTTTTTTTGTCAAGTGGTGGAAAATAGAAGTAGCTTTGGAATGTTGTTGAGTGATTTTTCAAAGGAAGTGACTAAAGATATATCAATTTATAACAATTTTATTTATTAAGGTTCTGTTTATGTGGCCCCGCAGGGCCAGGCCCCTCCACCGCTGGGCATATTTCGGGGAACCAGATCTTTGTTTACTTTGTTAAATGCACGACGATTTTTTTTACCAAAAAAAACAAAGTCTGTTTGTCTGAATATTGCTGACACGAACTATAAGATTTTTTTTTAGGAATGCACATATCTTGTTATCTATAAATGATATTTCTAAATTTAAAAAAACCAAAACGTTGAGCGCTAATTTTTCTAAGCGTCATGTTTTTTATTTTTTTTTATTTTATTTTATTATGAAAAATTGTTGACTATAATTTATTTATTTTTTGAAAGGAAGATCCACTACAGAGATAATTGTTTGAATAAAATAAAATATTTCTCATATTATGTAGAATGACGAAAAAATAAACAAAATTGTTTGACAATAATATTTGAAATATATTTAGAACAACATTTTTGACCTTTATCTTTAACTTTAGATAAAGTAATGATAGCTAAAAAAACACGACCATTGCAATTTGGTAGAATGCATATGCCATGTAATTTATTTTTTTTACTTTATGTTCTTATTTCATTATTTTAACAAAACAAAAAATTATTTTAAAAAAATGGACAATATGGCAAATTATAAATATGATTGTAATAAAATGGTAGTCGAGATTTTTATAAAATTTGACATTACTCTTGTAGGAAAGATGAAAAAATTTACTATCTGTTCAGTTACAGCTTAAACGGATTGCTCGATTTTCATTAACATTGTTTCCTATAACGCTTTTTGGGCATTTTCCGCCAGGTTTATTTCTTACTTACTATATTATGGCAAGTATTTATTGTTGTTTAAAAAAAATAAGGTTTTAATCAAAATTAATATTAAGATGGAGAAGTCTGAACGAGTGGGAAAGAGAGTCCCAACGTTTGTCGGTCTTTGCGTCATGTTCATCTGTTTGTCCGTGGGTCCACACTACTGTAATTTAAGAAAAAGCCCAAACGGATATACCGATTTTCCTCAAATTTGGTACAGAGCATTTCTATTCGATTTCCTAGAGGAGAAATTCAAATTTTTGTTTCAGCTATTTTTTCTTCAAAATTTCTCAAAAACAGCTATAGCGATTTTGATTAAACTTTGTACTTGTAATAATAAGTCGATTATATGAAAGTTGCATTTCATGTTTTTGAAAAAAATAATAGCATGTTGTTTTTTTAAGAAAATTGACTTATTTTTTAATTATTCACGTAAAACTTTTCAATGACTTGACCAATTTTGTTGCAACATATTCAGCATGGTGCAACTGATTTCTTTCTTTTTAATTTAAAATTTAATTTTTACAACGTTTTATTAGTTTATTTCTATTAGCAAAGTTAAACAATTAAGAAACTAAGTATGCAGGTACACCCAACATTTTGTAGAATAAAATCATTATTTTTACGTCCGTCCGCCATAATTTTTAGTTTATAGTGGACGGATGTAAAAAGAGTGGTTATTTAAAAATTGTAAATTTTAAAAATAATTTTATTTTTTCTTTCTAATTACAGAATTCGAACTTTAAATTAAACAAAATAAAAAACAATGGCACACTTACACCGATTGGCAAATAAATATTCACCCATTGTCATTATCATCACAGTCATCATCATAGGATTAGTTTCAGCTCAAAACAACATCACCGAACAAAACACCACCACCACTTTGACAATAACAACAAATTCTCCACCAGCTACACCCAAGACACTTGCCTTAGATATAAGTACAATCCTGCCAAGTAGTACAAACAAAAATGTGACAATAAGCCCTGTCGAGGAGGATAGCACTAACTTACCCGACACAAAATTGTTACAAGACATTCTAACGTCTAGTGAAAAACCACCAGATACAATATCAACTGACTTAAATAAGCCAAAAGTCACTAATACGAGAAAGATCCCTCCAGATTGTTCACATCGACGTAAACATCGAAAACAACCACAAAAATCTTCAACTTCAAGATTACGTAAATGTTGTCCCAATGGTGAGACTTTAGTTTCGGAAAACAATGATTTTGATGAGAGGGTCCAAATTTGCAAAGCCCAAGTTGAAGAGTTTAAGCCAGAAATCATTTCTGTTGAGCTCTATGAAAATTGCATTGAAGATCTGGAAGTGCCGGTTGAGCTTGAGATTGAAGTGGGAAATCCTTGCAACGAGTAAGTGTTGTTTTTTTAATCATGATGACTTATAAGCATATAATTTATTTTCAGTGGTTCCATATATTCGGCCAGTGAGGGTGATCATCTCACTGTTATTCAGGATGGTTCCCTCTTGATCATGGATAGATTCTTAAATGAATCCTACTACGTCATATCAAATTACTGTCTCGACACAAACATTGAAACTGCAGAACTATACGCAATTGTGTGTGTCTCAGCAACGGATGACCATCTTAGCCGTGGTCAGACAATTCTCTACACCTGCTTCATGATTGTTTCCATACCATGTCTGTGTTTGGTAAGCTTTTTACACTTTGCCATCAAAGAGCTGCGTTCAGTGCACGGTCTTTCACTGGGTGTCATGTCTTCATGCATGGCCATTGGATTTAGCCTCCACACATTTGCCCAATTCTCAGACATGGGAAAGTCCTGGATAGGCTTGGCTGTCCTGTTTTTCATGTTGGCTTATTTCTTTTGGCTGTTCTGTCTCTGTTGTAATGTCGTGGTGCATGTATGGTAAGATTATAAGAAACTTCAACATAGTTTGCAGTTTTTTTTTAATTACTTTATTTATATTCTAGTTACTACCTGCCTAATAAAGTCATCATAAATCGAACTATTCGTTATTGTCATTTCAATACTTACTGCCTGATTTCCTTCTCGTTTCCATTTGCTTTGGTGTTATGGACCAATTACAAAGGACTACCTGGAATGCCATCGTACTTCTTCCAGGGTTTCACAGAATGTAAGTT
The DNA here is from genome assembly GCA_951394125.1 of Epistrophe eligans. Taxonomy (NCBI): domain Eukaryota; kingdom Metazoa; phylum Arthropoda; class Insecta; order Diptera; family Syrphidae; genus Epistrophe; species Epistrophe eligans. The sequence goes on along the minus strand of OX596031.1, from coordinate 12,560,202 downwards.
TCTATCAATAAATAGATTAGTGATTTTAATATTTTGTGAAATTTGTATTTATTTTTTATTCTAGCAATTCGTGAATCTCAACGTTATTTTATTCCACCAGTGACGGTAGTTTTGCTTTTAAGCTTCGTACTACTAATTGTTTCATTCTTCGGATACAAATACTTGGATAAAATCAACTTCCGGTATGCGACATATCAACAAGTGACGGTATATTCACAGACAACACTACCGATACATATCTACGATCAAGAGAGTTATCAGGAGATAAGAAAAGAGTAAGTTCAAATGTGTACTTAATAATCAAGACGAAGCAGACATTTTGTTGAGAAGTAGTTACAATCATGGCGTCAATTTCATGACACTGCACTGTTGTAAAATTTGTAAATTTATTAGCCAATATTTTAGTTTTGAGAATGTTTAATGACTTTTTAAAAGGATATTACTCTGAACATGCCCATTTATAACAGTTTTGTTTGAAAGTACCGTTTATTCGGCACGCAGGTAAAGACCGCTCTGCCAGCAGATATACTTCGGCCACCCAGAGTTTTTTTTTTTCAAGGCGCGCTAAGCATCTAGCATTTCTCTAGTCTATTCTTTTTTAAATTTCTATTCTTTTTAAATTTTTTACTAATTAAACAGTGTCTAACAGTGTCTACAATTAAATATTTGGAAATATGCTTTATTTAATTTAATAAAATGTCACCTAGTCAAGACTTAGACAACCGATTCTGTTGTCTTAATTATAGATATAACTCTTAGACAACAAATAAACATTATGTTTTTTTTATAACCTGGACGGCCATAAGATAACTGTTAGATTCCTCTTAGACAACAATTTAACATTATCAGTCATAGTTATTAGATTTTTGTCTACTTAGACACTGTCTAACTATTTTCAATTTGGTGGAAATATGCTTTATTTAATAAAACTAAATATCACATTATTCACGGTTAAGACAATCTACTCTACTTGTGTCTAAGTAAGGCAGCTATAAGACAACAATAAACAAGGTTTTTGAACACATTTTCAAAAGTTGGACAGTTGTCTAAAGTTAGACAACCTTTATTAATAGACCCAACGTTTACATAATGAATTATAAAATTCAGTCGGCTAGCTTGTAATTTTTTTCAAACTAACCGTGATGAAATCCAGTTACATCTGACTTTGGAACAAGTCAAAATGGCAACACTGAATACAGATGAGAGTGTCAACTGTTATATTATAACATTTCTTTTTTCATATTTATTTCATATTTATTTTATATGTATTTGTTGTCCTTTTTTAAAGATTTTTCAAATAAAAAAAAAAACAAGTCTTTTACGGTTTAATAACATAACATACATACATAAAATAAAGAGAAAAGCGGACCTTCTGAAGTCGAGCTCGAATTCAGAGCATCAAAAAACTTCGGAAAAATGTAGTCCGGTAAAGTTAGGTGACTTAAATTTTTAAACCAGTTAAATCTTTTTTTTCTTGGCCACCTGATATTTAATCTTGATTACAACGAGCAAAATGTACATACATATTTATAGTTTTACTAAGTTCTGATGTTTATGTGTTGACGCAACTTCTTTTAAATCCCTCTTATAATATATGACTATTTCCAAAATAATTATTATTCAATTTTTCTTTCTTTTACAGTACAAAATGCATCTGTTGTCTTTACATTATCACAATAATAACATGGATTTCCGAAGTTGTTACATTTTACTCACCTAGCCAGGATAGTTACATAGCATTTATGGAAGTTATAAATGCCCTACAAGGTGCTTTTATCCTAATGATTTTTATTGTTGTTCGACGTCGTAGAAATGCAATTGTTCGTTGGTGGCATGGACGTGGACCACATGGATTGACAGCAGTTCCAATGAAAGATTTAATTCCTGCAGAAAATAGACCACCTCCAATTAGCAGTTAGCTTTTTGATTTTAAGTCTGACAAAAAAAAAGAAAGAACAAAAGTGCCCTTCCTCAGAGTGGTTGTTGTTGAAACTTTATAAGAATTCAATCATTTAGCTTAATTATACTTTATAATGTTATATAACATTTATTTATGTCGAAAGAAAAATACTTTAATTATTTTATAGAATTAAAATAAAATTATAAGAATAATATTTTTTATTTAAAGAAGGAAATATTGATTGTTTTATTTTTACTGAGGCGCACTGAACTCGCTTTGAAGCGTTTTATGTAGCACTTTTGTCGCTCTAGGTTATTTTCACTGTGTTCGATGTGTGTTCGGCACCAGTTCTGATAGACTCCGACGAAACCGAGTATTTTTTCACAGGGTAGGAACTCAGGGCTGTTAAAATTCAAATCAGCTATTTGATTTTTGGCAAAACTTGAAGATTCAAAAAGCATAGTGAATGTTTATTTGTTTAATTTATGTTATGTTTAAACGTGAAGCACTGAAGCGTTCGATGTAAAATAGAGAAACCAGCAAGCCCTGAGTTTTTTGACAATTGATTGACATCCCCAGGTTGTCCTGGGGCAAAGAACATCGAACAAACCTAGTTTAGTTATTATAGATCGGAATGTGAAATGTACATATTTTATATATTACTGCACCCAGTGCCGTAGCCAGGATTTTGGTTCGGGGGGGGCTTGCTTCTAAATTTTACTTGGAATTCTTTAAACAAAAAACTATATATCCCAATTTATTGATTTTAAAACAATTTTAAAACTTCGATAGAAGGATCAATCTACGATATTTTTTCGCACCAGAGAATGTATTCAGCTTTCACAGCTGACAACGAAATTGCATTATCAAAGTAACATGTTAGCTTTTCCATTTCATTGACTCGCCCAACCGCAGAAAAACCTGGGAGAAGAGCTTGAGACGATGGTAGAACGTCTACGTTGACCATGAATCTGTCCGTAAGATTTTGTATTAACGAATCTATGCAAGGAATCAATACAGACACTCTAAAATAGGATTCAGTAGAAGAGGTTTCTGGATTGAAACGCGTGGTTTGTTTCAATGAAGTTCTTAGAGTCTTAATTCAACTTCAAATAAGTCCTCGGCAAGGTTAGATGCGGATTGAAAAGCCTCTCTGAAAAAATCTTCGGCTTTTTCTCTGATGTTCTCAAGAGAATTCAGAACTTCTTTGGTGCGGTCGATTGCAGAAACGAAATCTAAGGATTTGTTCTGTAGGAAAACTGATAAGGGCAACGTTAAACTGAACAGCTTTTCGCATACAATGGGTCTAACTAGGAAATCACTTTTTTGGACCGCTGCCAAAAGTGTTGATGCCTTCGAAGACATCGCCCACGTTCTGCTCGTTATTTCTTCAAGACCTATTAAGATGCATTTGAAGAGCTCTACAAAGGAAATAATACTTTAGATTAGAAAGTTTTAGTTTTTATTTTAGACTTTCGGGGGGGGCTTCAGCCCCTCAAGCCCCCCCTCTGGCTACGTGCCTGACTGCACCTTAATTCTTTCTTTATTGATATAAGCTGCAAACAAAGCAGACACAAACCTTTTTTCACATTTAATATAGACAAGAAGATAGTTTTAAAACTTCAGCCTGAAAATATGAAAACATTTAAAAAGAGAGTTGATTTTTTTTTTAATATAATTTATTCAAATAGACTACAAAATTTGGTATAATTTTAAAGAATATTTTTTTTAATAAAAATAGGTATAAGTTTTAAAATGTAAATATAATATTGTAAAGATTTCTTCATTGTTTTATTTTTAATAAAAGTAAATTTATCTTTGAATTTAAATTGTTTCTTTTTTAATTGAATCCCAAAACCATCTTTTGTCATAATAAATAATTAAAACCAAATAGGTATAAATTTGCTGGTATGTACATGTTTTTTTTTTTTACGTAATATACCTTTCATTTTTTTTCTTTTTGTTATTTGAATTTAATTTAATTATTTTATTGTAATTTAATTACAAAATAAATAAATTTACAAATTTTATTTTATTTATGATCTTTAACTATCACCTTTTATGTTGCCTAAAAAATAACACTGGACAAAATTTCATCTTATTTATTTAACATATTTAAAATTACAATAAAATTAAAATTAATTGAATTATTAAATAAACTACCATCATTTGAATAAGATATTCTTTTATATTTAATAATAATATTAACCCAGCAAGAGTGAAGGTATGATGTAGAAATAGGTATAGAAAAAAATATTGCCTAAAATGCGGCTCTAAAAACCCAAATCTCTATTTTAGCAATCAAGCAACTATGCAATTGCGCACCTTGACACACATATGTATACATACATATGTAGTAAGATTTCGTGCTAATCTAAATAAACCATAGATATGTACTTCTAAAATGAAATGCCGTAAAATAAAACCACTTTCAGAAAGTAAAATATAGGCTAATTTTCAATAGGAAATACACCCACATTTTACCTAATTTCACGGCACGCACAAATGAAGCATCTAAGTCTAATTTTAATCGATTTTTAACCCCTTTTTTAATTTACTCTGATACTATTCTTTTTTTAAACTTATTTCTACAGTTAGAACCAATTAATAAAAAGAAAGAAATATAAAATTAAAAACTTATAATTTCTAAATTAACAATAAAGCCATTATTTGGTAGTTGTATAAAGCATCATGTACTGTAAGGAGAAAAAGTTGTAGAGTTTTACAAAAAGCTGTTATCCTACAGAAAACATTTCATGCAAGACCAATGTTTATGGTAATATTCAATTTAGATAGGCATTTCATTGTTGACAATTTGAGCGTTTTTTTTATAAATCCGCATTTTTTTTTTTTTAAATCTTAACTTTTTTAAGTTTTATTATTTTGTGTACAGTTCCTATGCCTTGATAGCAATTGCCATTGCCATTGTAACAACGCCTTCCTTAATCACATCAATGAAGTCTTCCAAAAAACTTTTTAATCTCCTGTTTTTTGAATTTTTATGTTACACAATGCTTACAATTAAAGTTAATTTTTTGAACATATATTAATTTCTAAATATTTGTCAATTTGTTTGTTGTCAATTTGTTGTTTTTATTTGCTTGATTAAAAAAAAATTCGGAATATTATTATAATTTTTTAGAGGGTATGACATCCCTGCTATAATATTTATAAAGAATTTTTAATATTTCTTTTTATTTAAATATAAAAAGTGTCTAAGGCTAAGTTCATTTTTTTAAAGTTTTTGAACTTTTATGTTTCCTTAAATTTAAAATTTACTCAAAAAAATTAAAATATTTAACTGTTAGAATTTAATACATATACGTTATGTACATACGACTTAAGATTAATATATTTCTATCAGCTTTTGTCAACAACTGTGGTTAATTTCTTAATACAACTTCTATTATTATAAAACAAAGAAAAACTTTTTAACCAAATAAGCGTGCAGTTAATATAATTAAATTAACAAGCAATATAACTTAAAAAATATATATACATTATGTATTAACATAATTATAGGTATTATATTTATTTTTAGTGAAATATTAATTACACAAAATTGATTCTTACAAATTAAAAAAAAATTCTCCTATATCAAAATAATTAATATTAAATACAAATTAAGTTTAAATTGTTCATATTTCCAATAGATACACATCAATTTATTAATCTACCGTCTCAAATCGTGGTGTTGGTGGCCTCTTTTCGGCTCTAAACACATTACTCATTCCAGCTACGCTTGTGACGCCCCTTAGACCTGTATTCTGGAAATAAATAAGCATATAATTCTCACCGTCCTTTAATTCGATATCTTCGGAGAATTGAATTCGCATCGTAGTCGGATTAATCAATTTAGCTCGATTATAGGAACGTGGTTCAAAGCTACTTGATGACGCAGTTGATGGAGTATCAGCTTGATTCACATATTGATAAGCTTCATAATCACTAAAACTGGCATAGTTGCTTGGATAGATACCAATCCAATCACTTTCTTCCTCTTCGAAACCATGTGGTTTATAATATTCAACAGTGTTCTCTTCGCCAATCATCCAAATTGGCACATCGCGGAATTCTACGAATAGCTCATTAGGATCTTCTGTAACCTGTTTGTGTTCATCAGAGAAGTCAGTTTCATCGAATTTTGAATATATACAGTGATACACAAAAGTTTGCGTACAGCGATAAAATAAGGAAAAAGAGAACAGTAGGTGGTTAACGGTAAGTGATACATTTTTTTTTGTAAGTATATTTCCAAAAATAATTTTCAAAGGATCGATTAAGTACAAAATAAATTTAATACTTTTATTTTTGTTTAAACAAATAACAAAAAAAAAAGAAAAAAGTTGTAAAATTCGTTCCGCAAAAGTTTGCGTACAGATGATAAAAAACTTTCATTACACACTGTGCAAATAGCGGTACATTTTGATTGCAGTACATTGTTGTTTGTTCGAGTGCGAGAAATTAATAAATTGATTGTTTTTTGAGTTTCGCGAAATTAAAACAAGAAAAATGTCGAAAAAAGAGTTAAGCGTGAGTGAAAGGGAGTTGATAATTAATCTTCACGTGAAACAAAGAATGTCCTACAGTGAAATCTCAAAACAAATTTCCAGAAGTCGATCAACGATCCAGAGAACCATAGATCGCTTCAGGAACTCAGGACAGGTAGAATCTAAGGCAAGATCCGGCCGACCATCGAAGCTCTCAGTAAGAGATAAGCGGGTGATCAAGCGTATGGTGGATCAAAACCATTTTACAACAGCTAGGATGATCAGCTCGGAACTAGAAACGCATCACAACACTAAAGTGCACCCAGAAACAGTTCGAAGAACCATAGTTCGAAATGGATTTAAGTCGTGCACACCCAGAAAAAAGCCATTAGTGAACAAAGTCAATAGGCAGAAACGGCTTGCGTTCGCCAAAGAGTACGTTAACAAGCCTCCCGAATTTTGGCACAGGGTAATTTTCTCGGACGAGTCAAAATATAATATTTTCGGGTCTGACGGTCGCATTAGGGTGTGGAGAAGGCCAAATGATGCCCTTAATCCGAAATGCACTGTAAAGACTGTGAAGCATGGTGGTGGAGGTCTTATGGTATGGGGTTGTATGGCGTCTTCAGGGGTAGGTAAGCTGGAAATAGTTGAAGGAATTATGAATCAGTTTGTGTACATTGATATCCTTAAAAGAAATTTAAAAGTAAGTGCCGAGATGCTGGGTATTTCCAACGACTACTACTTCCAGCAAGATAATGACCCCAAACACACCGCACATAACGCGCGTTTGTGGCTCTTATATAATACCCCACACCAACTACGAACTCCACCACAAAGCCCAGACATCAACCCAATCGAACACGTGTGGGATGCATTGGAAAGAAAAATCCGCACCCACGATATTCAAAATAAGGTCCAATTAAAAGACGCTTTATTACTCGAATGGAATAATATAAGTAGTTCTTACACCGAGAAACTTGTTGCATCAATGCAAACACGTTTAAAGGAAGTAATAAGATTGAAAGGATATCCGACGAAATATTAATACCAAAAGTAATAAAGTGCAATTTATTCTTATTAATTTTTTTAAATTTTTTTTCCTTTCTCTTACAGCTGTATGCAAACTTTTGTGGAAAGAATTTAACAACTATTTTTTCTTTTTTTGTTAATTGTTTAAATAAAAATAAAAATATTGACTTTATGTTGGACTGAATCGATCTTTTGAAAATTATTTTATTGAAATATATTAACAAAAAAAATGTATCATTTACCGTTCACGAGCAGTAGTTCTCTTTTTCGTTATTTTATCGCTGTACGCAAACTTTTGTGTATCACTGTAGGTAATTGTAAGTCAATCATTCGTGGTGCGACTGTTATAGGCGTTTGCCGTTGTTTTATTAAAGTTTTGGCTTTAGGGAGCTTTTAATTTGTGTTAATTTATGAATTCATCCCGAAAGTATATTAAACACCATGCAAATATTATTAGGTTAAGTTGAAGAGTATTTATTTATTTTTTTTTGTTTGTGAGAAAGATGTGAAAGAACAAATTTAGTTAAGAAATTATTATTTTTACAGGGTATGGAAATGCTCCTAATGAGCGCACAATAAACAGCTCTCAGCTCATATTTTCGAAAACAGATGGGTGTAAGCAAATGAAGAATCACAAGAGAAATATGCAAATGTAGAACACCAGATAAAAGCATGTTCAAAAAAAAAAATGATACCTAGCATACCAAAATAAAAGTCTAGCATACCTCATACTCATACTATAGACAAGAGAAATATTTCTCTATGGTGGAATGGAGAAATGCTCATCCATGTGGAAATTTTAAAAGACCATATAACATGTCTCACTCATGAGCATGAGAAGTTTTAAGCAACTCATGTGAGCAATGACGAGATAAATGGTTTTCCTAATAAATAAGATCGATCATAGGATTGGTCAAACAAAACAAAAATTAGGGAAATCATCATTCTAAAGCGTTAATTGCCTGCGAGCACTAAATCGACACATTCTGATATCACCCTCATGCTCATGTCGTGAGCTTTAATAAATTGATCACTAGAGAGCGGAAGCAAAAATAAAAATGCTCAAAGCTAATTACTTATAAGCGAGAGCTTTTTATAAGTGCTCAGTTGATAAGGCATTCTCACGAGACAGCTCATACATGAGTATTTCCATATCTTGCTATTTAATATTTTTTTTTTAATCAACAACAATATAAACATGGACAAAGTAAAGCGCTCAACATTTAACTGAGATGAGATATTTGTAATTTAAGTAATTGAAATAAATGAATATACTTAAAATTATAAGGACTCTTACAGAAGAAGAAATTCATAGCACATACAAATTCTTTTAAAATATTACTGACGAAGAATGGATAGTTTTTAAGAGTTATATAAAAAATCTTCTTGACAGGCCTTCACTAATTTAACTGATGAGTCCAAATGAGATCGGTGGGACGAAACGCCAATTTTTGCAGACTTAAGACCGTTAAAAGATCTCTTGTATCAAAAATTTGTTATGTTTGCTTTGCAGAATATTAATAAGGTATCATAGGGATAGACTCATTTTGGAAATTGAAAGGGCTAAGTTATGAAGCTGTAAGCAGATGTTCTTTTTAAAAATGAGTGGCTCATTTCATAATATAGATAATTAAGAATTAAACTTTTGAAAACAATCCTAACAGAATTTAATAAAATTAAATCAGATTAAATTAAATCATGCAAGATTTTAAAAAGTCTAATGTTAAGGTATTAGCATGATACTACACAACAATTTTCAATTTTTCTAATATTTAACACTTGCTTTATATTTATTTTAATAAACTGCAAAATGTTCGTGTAAAAACCTAAACAAACACACCTTCTTTGAAATCATAAAATATGTCAAAGTGTCATGGAGTTAAAACGATACTAAAAACATAAGATATAGTATCATAACTCGATTATAATTAGGCGTTTTTCTTTATTAGTTCAGAGCAGAGCCTAAACTGTCCAAAAAAAATTGTTTTTCTTTTTTAGCTATGGGGCCTATTTCACCAAATTACAAATTTCAAAATTGTATTTGTAAACTACTTTTACGAATTTGTAAACAAAATTTCTGTTTTACAAATTACATACATATATATTTCCAACAAGTTTGTAACAAAGACCTAAAAAGTTGTACAAAATACACTTGTACTTTACAATTAAAAAAAAAAACTTGCATTTCACCAATTATTTGCCCGATTTCTAAACAAACATTTTAGATGTGTAAAACAAAGTGTAATACTGTAAGAAACTTAAAAAAACTTAATGTGTAATCTATTTATTATTATTTTTGGAGCTGTCAAGCTTTCTTCCCTTTCAAATATGTATTTGTAATTCAATTTAAAAGTTCAGAAGTTTTAATATGAGCATGTCTGTCCTATCAAATTTTTTAGTAATACCAAAAATTGCCTAGAGGTATTTATGTCACTTTTTTCATCTATTATTTATATTGGATAGCAAATCGTTGAATCCGTTCCTTGTTTAGATATACTAACGTAAGCGTTCAAGTTATACTGCACGAATTGCATTTATTTTGTACATTTTCTCGATCTAACATTTATCAACAAAAAAAAATTCAAAAAATAATTTTAATTACTAATTCCTGTTTCTGTATCCTTTTGTTTACAATTTCAGACTTAATTGTGAGCTTTTGAAAAATACAAAGACAATATCTTATAATATAGAAAATCTTACTATAATTCAATAATTTCATATTTTAATACAAAAACGAGAAACTAAAGAAAACCTAAGGGAAATTTTTATAAAGAAAATCGCAAAAATTTATAGGTATTGAAAAAAAAAACTTAACCGACTGTATGTTTTCAGTTTTGTCCCCAAACATATTTCCTTAACCTACATTTATAAACTTTTTTGAAATAAGTTGTTTGTTGTTTGATTTTACGCGATTTTAATATAGAAATTACAATTTGTAGAAGGAATTACAAATCTTTTTTAAGTAAAGTTCTTTTATTTGGTGAAACAGAAATTTACACAAAAAACCGAATTTTCACAAATATTTAGTTGTAAACTACAAATAAAAAGTAGTTTTGGTGAAACTAAAATAAAGATATTCCCACAAATTACAAATACACTTTTGTAATACAAACATTTTGTGAAAAAAGCAATATTTTTCAACAAATTTTGTAAAAATTCGCTTTTAAATACGAATTTGTAAGTTGGTGAAATAGGCCACTGATTAAATTTGTGTTTCTTTTTTTAGTTCTGAGCATGTTCAGAACGCGCTCTGTGAACTCAGAATAAAATAGTAGAGTAAACGGACTAAAATGCTGAAGACAATCGAGTTGACATTTGAAAGGCGGGAAATTGAAAAAAAAAATCGTCGTCAAAAAAATTAAAATGGCGGAATAGGCTCGTTGCTTTAGTGGAGAAGGTAAAATAATTTAGGAAAAATCTAATAGTCTAATCATGACACTTCAGTGCTCAAATTGTTTCTTAATAAATCAAGGAGCACTGAAGATTACTCTGTTCGCTCCGACTCAGCTTAGTGCTCAGATTTGAACTAAAAAAGAAAAACGCCTATTATGGGTGGTTTAAAATTACCAACAAGTCGACTCATGTTATAAATAGTTTTTAGAGCTAACTCCTATTTTAAAAGTCATTTAGATCCGATTTAAAATGTTCATGCTTATTTTGAGATTCGCTTTCGGTTGAAAAATAGTCGAATTCGAAAAAATTGCATTTTGAGATTCGAAAGTTCACCGAATCAATCGTTCAATTATTTTCGAAAACTGAGAAAACTTTGATTTTGTGCGATGAACATTTTTCATTCGAATGTAAAAATAAACAAAGTTCATTCGAACGAATAGATTAACGAATTAACGTTTCATTTGAATCTCAAAATAAACATCGTTTAAAATTCTGAGACAAAGCTTTTTATTTGTAAGAAAACATTCAGCTAAAGCCAATCAGCAATATTTTTTAACTATTGTTATTGTTATTGTTTTTTATTTTCTACTTATAATTGTTATTTGCAGCCGAAATTTAAATTCCTCAATAGCACAATCTAAAAAAATACTCTAATATTTTACTTTGTAGTTAAAATCAAATTTTTAACTTGAAAATGTATCCATGAAAATATGAAAAAAAATGGATACACATGAATGTTTATGATTGAATGAAAATGAAACCAAACACATAATGTTGCTGATGATAAAAATTATATTTATATTTCAAAATAATAAATTTAAAAAAAAAAAGTTACTTTGAATCTATTTCTGATAAATTAATTAATTTTATAAATTTTAAACGAGTATTATTTTTAAATAAAATTACACAAAAAACATAAAAAATGCTATAATCAATTTTTTAAAACATTGAAGATTTTGTTTTTGTTTTTTTTTTTTATAAAAACATAAAACGTCGATTTGTTACAAATGAAATTGATATAATTAATAGAATTTCCAAACTGAATAATAAGTAGTGTAGATAGATTTTCGCTGATGATGAATGTGTTAATTCGTATAAATCGGTTTCAGTTTCGGATTCAATCTATAAAAATAAAATAAATTTAATAAAAATACAGGGTCTTAGATTTTTTACGAAGTTGTAGTTTCACACTTTTGATTTTGGTTAGTTTTTGCTTGAAATGTTAATTTTAAATTTAAAAAAATGATAGGAATTGAAATATATGACGGTGCAATAGAGCAATTCTAATTCGGGACAATATTGAAAATAGCTTTCAATTAAATAGCCTTGTTAATCTAGGTGAATACAAACATTATTTTTCTAGACAAAATAAATTAAGACTTTGGGTAGTTTCATGCATTTAAAGCAAAGTTAAATTAGACAAATATACTAAGTCGTATTTATAGAGGCTTCTCAACTTTAAAATACCTTTATATAGCACTTAAGTGCAAGATCGGTATTTATAATCACTGCTCACAATTAAGTAAAGTTACTTAAAGGCCTATTAAGGAGTTTTCAAACTCGAATAAGATTACAAAATCTTAAGTATTAAATAATAATTACTTCAAATTTAAAAATAAAAAAAAAAACAGTTTCAAAAAATGGGATGACAAAATTGTTGAATTAAATAAATCGATAACAATATTTGATGAATTTCATAGAACAAATTATTAAATCAAAGCTCCCCACCACCTAAACCACATGACAAAACAACAATAAAATAGCACGATTTACAAAAAGTCTGCAGACAAACAAATTGATTTAAAAAAAAAAATAGCAAAATTACATACCTTGATTAGAAATTCACTAGAAACAGGTTTATGATCACTAATATTATATCCCGGATGACTTTTGTATGAAAGTTGTTCCAAATGAAGCTTAATATCAGGATATTTCTCACGGTTGACGGTGTACAAAATCCTATCAGTCCATGCAGGTCGTCGTCTGTAAAAAAAAAAAAACATTTAAAACAGTTAAAAAACCACATTATAATCAAATTTATATCCCACTTCATATCATAAGTCGAGGTATTTTCTTTGAATTTAAAAGTTGGCGGGAATTCTGGTAGTTTCTCTTGCAGTTGATGGAATGCTTGACGATTTTCACGAACAAATAATAACTGATCTCTTTGAATAAGTCCAGAAAGTTTATCGTTTTCAACAAGACTTCGCACTTCTTCGGGTGTATCATTACCGCTGATACGGAAATTAAGGTCACCAAACCAAAACACATATCTGAAAAAAAAATTGAGGTTTTTAAAATTAAACAATTTTTGGGGAATGAATTCATTCATACTCATGGTCAAAGATTTCTCTGTATTTTTTAACATGATAATGATGGTTTTCTAAAATTTGACGGTAATCTTCGATTCTTTCGTCTAATTCGTCATCATGGGCAGCTAAATGGGCAACTACAAACGCAACACCACAGCCATAAACACTCATACGAATACTGACAGCACCTTTGTTTCCCTGGAAGTATTAAAAAGAATTAATATAAATAAAATATAAAAAATGCACCCTCACTAAGGCGGTGAAAATCCCATTAATTTAATTTGTTAACTAACTAACCCAAAGGCCTCCCAATCCAGTACGTGTGAATTCAGCTTCAATACTCCTCAAATGTGGTACATGTTTTCGCTTTGAAAATAGCGTCAGCATCAAACCTTGCATTTGTTCTGTCTTAATTGCAACATAATCATGATCTTTTAGAATTTCTTTGAATTCAGTTGTCCATGGGTCATCTTTGAAAAGACCAAGTACTTGATTTTTTGGACGTGAATTAACTTCTTGCAGACCAACTGCATATAAATCTGGAGGATTTTCGTCAGGACAGGTGAGTGATTTTAAGCCAAGCAAATTATATAGTGAGAGATCATCGGGATATTTTGTGCCGACATTCCATGTTATAATGCAAACACTGAAATTATAATTATTTTTGTTTGTATTAATTTTTTAATGTAAAAACGTTAAATATGCAAAATGAAAGTACAGAAAGATTAATCAGAACACAACAACGTGGAAGTATGTACACATTAAAAGCAAATCGAATTGAAGCAATAACATTTTTTTTATAAAATATCCGTAAGTCATAAGGTAATAAATTTAGATTTTTTGTAGAAACATACATATGTATATAAATGTTTCTAGAGAGATAGTTTTTATTCAAATGCAATATTATAAATTATAACTATAACAGAGACAAATTTACATGGCATGTGAGTTGCTTTTTATCGCACTTTCTATAGATAATGCTGATAAGTTTTACTTTGTTTTTTAATAAACAGTTGTCAAGAATCACGTTGTAAAATCGTGTTAAAGGTGCGATTTTGTGCTTATTAAATTTGTAATAAATAGTTATCTAATAAACTAATTACACTTAACCATACAACTTGTAACTGAAAATAAGGTGTCAAGTGTTTTAAGGCGGAAAAACAATGTCAAAATGTTTTAGCTTGAAGTGACTTGGCCGCGTTGTTAAAAAAAATTCTCTCTTTGAATCTGAATATTTCTACTTCATTCTTGTCGGTTTTTTTTTTTTTTTTTTGGACAATTTTTTTTGAGATCTAATTTTTTTTGGATATTATGGAAAAATGATGACTATCTATAGAGCTTTTATGACTCAATTCTATAATATTTTATTAATATGTGAACAAATACAATTATGAAGAACATTAGGTATAATAGAAAAAAATAAGTATTTAAAAGTAAATTTTTGAAAATTTTATCAAAAAATAAACAAAGACCATATTTGAAGAAATCTAACGATTCCAATAATTTTTTTTAATGCAATTTTATAATCGAGTTACCTACAAGGAACAACCTTCACATTAAATTTGATTTAAGTCATTGGAATTTTTTTTTAAATAAAAAGATATAAGCAATAAAATATTATTATTATTTTTTTTAAGCAAACAAAAACTTGTCTCCAGTTAAAATGCATATTTACTGAATTTAAAAGCGCAATTAAATTATCCAAATACAATAATTTCATAAAGGTCAAAAATTTAAAAATGTTAATTTATCGTATGTCGTTTATATTAATATTATAATTGAGTGTCATTAAAATATCGCTACATTATGTATACAAAAATTAGTAATTCAAAACATCCTTAACCAGACTTTACCAATGTCCATTAAAATAAATAATAACCCTGTTCTGTGGTTTCGATTAGTCTAAAAAAAAATAATTCGTCTGCAATCAAGATACAGTATGAATGGGGTGACCATTTGATCATTTGACCATTTTTTAAATGAAAAACAAAAACTTAAGTGTGTTACCACTAATTGTATGCTTGAGTTACCTATAGATATTATATTTGACCAAGCCAATCATTAAACCCATTTTTGTAGTTGATAAAATATTCGTTTTTAAGTTTAGTACGCTGGCGATGTGTAATGAATTATCCCATACAAAATGATCCAAAAGAAATCATAAACGAAAAATTTCGATCTGCTTTTCGTTTTGCCGCTATTCGAAGAGCGAAACTGATAATTGTAGTAGAATAGTTGGAGAAAACTCCAGTCTCTTTCTGCACAGAATTAATTGACAAGACCATTAAACATGAGTACGTATATTATCTAGAGAACCCATTTAAGGGGTTTGTTCTATTTTACCCTACAAGCTGTTAGAACAATAATGTATACTACTCGATAAGTATCTATTAGTGGTCCCGTGGATTTTACATAGAACCCGAACCAACACTTCTTTAAAAAAAAGTAAACACGCTTTGTAACCCTTTTTCATGCAAATTATCATAGAGTACCTATATTATCAAGAGAACCGTCTCGTACCCCCCTTGCCTAAAACACCCGCAAATTTTATTTGAGTACAGTAATAGAAAACTTTCTTTTTTTCCTATCGGTGAATCCGTGTGAATGGTCGACTTATGCGCCAGAAGCAACAAAAAATTATATTAATCATAATAAAATAATTTAATTTATATGCTGAATCAATAAATTTATCTTTCGCATATCATTTCGCAGCAGTAGCCGTGTTTTATTATCAACGGGTCTGGGTCTAGGTTATCTTTAAACACGTAATTAAAAAACAACACTGGATCTAAGTTTTTATCGTGGTTTCCTTTATGGATCTATAAATTAGTTTTTACTCTAGTAGATGGCTTTTCCAGTTTTGCAAATGGTATGGTAGTGCAAATTGTAATGTAAAAAAAAAAGACAGTATCTACATGAAAAATAAACAAACATAAGGAAATAAAAAAGATGAGCATACAACACTGTTTTCATTAACTCCCGCATCGTTTTTTTCAGGGGTGGACCATTTGGGTTATAGACGAGTAATTTTATCTTTCGCAAATCATTTCGCAGCAGTGTCTTCTATATTTTGTCAAATTTAAACCCGATAAACTAATATTTTTTTAACTAATGCAGTTATCTTCGCATAAGGAAAATGATTTTCATAAAATTAAACGTAGGTACATAGTGTTTTCCCATTCTCGAAATCAAGCTTTTTCCCATCAGAAATAGGTATGGTCACCATTATTACGTTCTTAAAGACTTCAAGGTTAATACAAAAACATACAAAAAAAATCACAATGCAATGTTCTCACAATATATATTTGGATACAACAAATATTTTGAATGCAAAACACGAATATAAAACTGGAAATTTTAGTTTAATTTTCTTTAATCGCATACAAATGGTTTGTCACATAATTTTTACAGTAAAATAAAAACGATGGCAAAGACAAAAGACAAGCTTTAACCTAGAAACAGCAAATACAAAAAACAAGTTTAAATGCTATGAGGTCATTGGTTGTTTGAAAATGTTGCGAAAATTATTTAAAAAGATGAGACAAAACAAAAATTAAAATAATCTCTAAAAATAATTTAAAACCTTTTTAACTGTTGCATTCGTGATAGGGTATGTACATAATGTCCCTACCAACTTGATTTTCTTTCATAAATGATGATGAATAAAATAACCATTTGTATATCCTTGACAATGGAAGGTACTTTATATGAATAAGACATAAATGCTTACATAATGCATTGTCTTTTCCATCACGTTTCCTCTCCAGAGATGTACTCATTCATTCAAGGTGAGTATCTCTGTTTGTGGGGCTTTAGTGACGTCATTAATCAAAATAAAGACCATCAATGAGAAAGTTGGAAGTATCTGCATGTAGGTAAAATCGAAATAATACGTTTAGCGAAGCATCATCATCTGAATTACAATTTAAATGGAATTCGTCATGAGAAATGCAAAAATGTGGGAGAAATATTCTATTTTTGAAATTATCGCATTGTTTTTGACACGTGACTTGGACTTATAGTTATAAGTAAAAAAAAAATTGTAGGTTCGTTATTGATATACATAAGATTCAGTCACTGAGATCGCACTATGATTTCACTTTGTGAATAAGAGACAATTAATTTTCAGTTTTTTTTGTATTAGTAATTAACATATTTTTGTGTATATGTATTTAGTGAATGTGGATGGATCCATACGAAAAACATTGTTTGCTTTCGATGTGTAAAATAGTTCAATATAACAATTGTTATAAAATATACAATTAAAATAAAACTTTAGATTTTTTTTTTTTTCTTTTTTATTTGTTGACGATTTAGATCTAAGTAAATTTATTTCTATGAATCATAAAGAATGTCAACAATTATAATTTGTAAGCATATTATGGAAGTTAAATATTTGATTAAACTTAAGTTGCGATTAGGCAAACAAAGAATAATGTTTATTTTTTAATTTTCAGTTTCATTTCAACTTGCGATCTACAGAATGATAGCATAAGATGAACGTAGGTTAATTAGTGACAAGAGGGGGAAAGGAAGGTGGCGTCGGGTGTATTCCCCTTTAAGCGGAAAAAACAACGGAAAACCTTACGATATAACGCTAAAGCTTATTTTAAAGCTTTTCATAACTAGTTGGCCTACTTAATACCCTTTGAAAAATTAATTTTCAAACTTGAAATTTTGAAAAAAAAATCCAAATTGTTCGTTATTAAGTACTATTTTTCCTTTTAAAATTCAATGCTCTTATAAATTTTTATTCAAACACTAAGAAACAGATGCTTAAATCCACGTTTATCTTCATGCGAGTTCTGCACAAAAAAAGTGATGTAAGATATAAAATTTATGTAGAATTCCTTTAAACAAAAAAGTCTAATTTTTTTCGAAACATGAATTGAATTTTTTCTGTTGTTGAAAGGAATTTGTAAAGAACTGATTTTTTTTGTGATTGTGTGTGTTGTAACTGATTTTGAAGCAAAATAAAATCGGTATATTATGTAACTTATTTTTGTTAAATTAAATGAAACTTATTGTTATTATCACGAAATGTATTTTTGTTTGTTTATTCAAAAAGAGCGCACAAATATTTAATTAAAATATTCACAGAAATTAAAATTCGTTGCAACCAAAAACACACTTTTGCCTTCTTAAAACACAGCCAATTTCAATTTGATATTTTAGATATGTCAAATAGTGCTAGTGTGTGTGCAAATCGGTGTAAATTCTCTTTGAAATTTTGCAAAATATGGAAATTTGTTTGACAGAAAAAAATCGATTCTTTTGAGAAAAATTTCAAAAGAGAATCGAATCTTTGGTTCAAAGGAATTCCACATTACATTATTGTTGAATAGAGAGAGAGAGAGAAGATCAAATGGAGAAGTCTTCATGAATGCAGATTATAGAAAGTGTCATACACATTATATTATAAAGTGTCAGAATAGAGTCTGAACAGAGTCCGAGCATATCGAGCATATCGAGCATGCTCTGAACATACATACATAGGTACTTTGAAAAAAGCGTGTTCTGAGCGTTCAGAATTATTTTTGAAACACACCTCAATTTCACCTGTCAAATGCTTGTGTTCAGCATTCAACTCGGTCTGCTCAGTTATTTTATTCTGAGCTCATAGAGCGCACTCTGAAGAAGCTCAGAACACGTTCAGAACGAATAAAGAAACACACATTTGAAGCTCTAAACGTTCAGAGGTAAAAAAGAAACATATTTTTTTCTTTCACATTTCAGGCTCTGCTCTGAACTAAAAAAAGAAAAACGCCTATAAAGGTACTTTTTCGCACATTCGTATTTTTTAAATGAATCTACTTTTCTTAATACTTACAGATGAAGTTATATACATATGTATATACATGTAAATCTATCATAAATGTCTTCTAGTTTTTGAAGTAAATAACAAAAAAACACAAATAAGATTCCTTTAATTTGACTTAAATTACTTTACTTGATCTCTCGCTAAAGAATCTCTTAGCATCTGACCAAACATTTATAAGAGCATTGAAAATTAAAAAAACAGCAATTGTACTTAACGTGGTTTTTTCAAAAAAATTAACGTTATATTTAATATTTAGCTTAGATTTAATCTCACAAACTTGTTCACTTGTTATTTATTCCCAGAAATACAATATAAGTATATATGTTTATTGCAACAATTTATTATACAGAATTGAAGATCGAAAAACATATCTACATAAGTATTAAATATTCAAGAAGTTTCTTACCTCAAAAATCTATTGATTATTTACCTTAGTTCGAATAATGCGCAATTAAAAACAAAACTTCCTTAATAGTAATTTTGTAATAATATAAAACTTTATTCGTTAAATGCCACTCATAGATACTAACTTAATGAAATAAGGCCCAATGCAAACTCACATAATGTAAATGTTATCTAGGTACATTATACATTATGTATATTAATGATAAAAAAAAACCACACACTTTTGTTTATCAAACTATTATCAGAATAATCGTAGATATAATGTGAATAAGTTAAATAACCTTAGCCTTGGTGTTTTTCTAACAATTTTATTTCCGAATAATGATAGAACCCTATAACATGAATTGATAAAAAAAAATATCGACTTTAATTTTTGTTGGCATTTAAGATAAGGCAATTTTTTACTTTATAATCCCCAAAAGGCTAAGCATTCATAACATTTTACCGTTTGTCATTACACTTGCAAATAATATTTAATATTTTCTTAGAAACAGTTATTTAATAAATCAATACAAAATTGATAAAAATTCTTGTCATGTTTTTGGTAATTTTTATAGTGAGTGATTACAAATTAGGGTGCAGTGTTATGGTAATTTCGGTATTCCCCTATTTTTTTTTTTTTTTTATTTTTAATAACCGTTTCCAAAATGTTAAATCAACATCCATTTGATCTACAAATGATCGTCATTTTTCTTGACGGTGATATTTAGCGCGTTCAGAAAAATGAGACCTTAGAGATTTTTCTCACTCAAAAAGTGAGCAAGTGAATCCAAGATTTTTTTTTTCCTCAGAAAAGATGAGGAACTGGGAATGCTGAGATCTCCGAGATACCATTTCCCTAAATATGCCTATTGCAATCGTCAAATATACAATTGCTTGCACAAAATCTGTTTGAACAACGTCAATTGTATTTTGGACGTAAAATGATGGTTTCGAAAACGGCCGTTAGTTCCTCAAGTATTATAATTATAGTTTTATATAATAGGGGTTTTCATGCAATGGCGTTATGTCGTTGTAAACAACGTTTACACATGTTTTATATGTTTGTAACAGTAAAGTATCATTATTGATTGATGTCAATTGTTAACAGCACCAGAAATATAAGCCCAAAGAAGTAATTTAACTTACAAGGCGGAACAAAAGTATTCACACTATCGAAAGATGCTATAATTTTTACAAATGGTGACAAAATATTTTTCCTCCTTAAGCAGCCAATACACGATTCAATTTGGTTTTCAACTCATCTGTCAACTAAATTGATGCTTGGACATACGCTAGGCATATTCAGGAAAGTGAGATCTCGGAGATCTTTTTTCAATTGCTTTTTTCAATTGCGATTTTTCATTCGGGCAGCTGCTACGTTATTTAATTCGCCCGTAAAATTTAGTGAATATTATGAGCACTATGAACAATAAAAAATATTAGCGCAAAATTTTAAACGATTTAGTACGATGTTAAAGCCTTTTTTAGTATGATAAAATAGCTTTAACATCGTACTAAATCGTTTTAAATTTTGCGCCATTAATGTTATACATAGGTATTTTAATCCAATTATAAAATACCGACCAGCGACCAACAAAAGTATCTATCGATTTGCGTTTGACAAACAGCTGATTAGTCAGCTGTCAATCGTTTTCGAAAAAAGTTTGATTTTAAAGTTTGGAAGTGCCTGGTTGACGGAGTGTCTCTTTTTTCGAAATTCGAAACAAATTTATGAGTGGTCGGTGAATACCCCAAAGTTATGAGCGTTCGGTGAATACAGGTCTAAATATAAAATAACGTGCTTAGTATTATATGTATGTATTCTTATTTATTTTTGTGTATCTACTTCGTAAATTATTAACTAAATGACTTAAGAAATAAGAACATGAAATATTAAAAAAAAATAAAAAGCTGGAAAAGATTGACCGACCTGCTGGGGTTTTGTGTTAAAACTGTAGGTTGGTATCCTTTATTTTAACGAACGTGATGGGTACTTACTTTAGCAATTTTTTCACACTTTTAATACTCGTTAACAATGTACCTATAGAACTGCATTAATATATGTATACCTAGTTCATTGTCTAGTTTAGCAACAATATAGGCTTTAACCCCAATTGAAATGAAACGTGTGATCCAGTCATGCATTTTATTTCATATTTGTGAAAAAATACTTTTGTTTTTTTCAAATGGGTGCTCATAATATATCTAACAAAAAAAAAAAAAAAAACAATTAAAATTTATGTACGTATGAGTTTTTTTACACGTAATTTTGTAGACCAATGACTTCTATAATAAAATTAAAATAGTGAAAGCGCACAACATGTAAACAAAAATTTAATGAATTTTATGTGAAACGCTCCAAAAAGTTGCGAACCAAGATACTGATTTAATAGAAGCACAAAAAACGTAGATTTTAAATTATTATTCAAACTAGTGTTTTGCTAATTGTATGAGTACCTATTTCACAAGATAATTAAAAAAAAAATATTTTTTTTATATTCTACGGCAATATTTTACTATTTTTGAGGACCTTATGACTTTCTTAATCTATTTGAAGCATTACTTACAATGGCTTTGATTCGAAACACACTTTTTGGGGATTAACAAAATAGAATAAATATTTTTGGACAAATCTTTACTGACTAACTTGCAGAGCGAAAACGCGAAATCTTTTACGATTTTTTTTTTGTCTTACAGGTATTTAGTTAAATGTCCGATTTTTGAACTCCTATCAGCGATTTCTATTGATTTTAGATTATTTACAGGTGATCTTATGACTATGACCTAAAATGTGATATGTGTTGAATAACTAATCACCACTTTAGTCACACATTGTAAAAAAAAGCATTTAAACTATTAAAAACAAAGTTCGAACGAACACAAAGGAGAAAACAATCTTCGTAATGAAAAAAAAATTAAAAAATCACCGCAAGTAGCAGGAAAATATTAAATCTACAAAGAACCAGTAACTGATATTATCGATATTTTTACAAAGTAGGTACCTTCATAAAATGCACGTTATAATTTTAAAAAAGCTCACTATTATTGCCAACATTTTCAAGTGAATCTGAAATAAATCCATTCGAAACATGTTGAGTGGCATTTGAAATCCGGTTTTGCTTTACTTAAAAATACACCGTCACAACAAATGATTGACGATGATCGAATCGAATTAAATGATTTGCTTGTTATTTTTATTTTAAGAAAAGAAAAAAATTAATAAAATAAAATAATAGTGTAATAATGTATGGAGTGAATGAGTAGAGCAAAATATATTATCTATTTCTTATTTTGCTACGCAAATAACAAAAACAAGCTCTGAGTCATACTGTATACTGTAAGCTAAACTAAATGATTTCCTAAGGCTATGATGATGATGATGAAAACTTACTAACATTTATCAAGTAATTGAATAAACTTAAATGCAAAGTAATGAGAGTTGAGAGAACTAAAAGAGTTGTTATAAAAGTACTCGTACAGAAAGGAGTTATCTTTGACCGATGTAATGATGGTAGTTAGGAGAACAGAACCACCTATAGATAGACGTATTGAACGCTTACAAGCCAGGTGAACAGCATCGTATCTAAATTTGAAAAGTTATGCAACAGAAAACGTGCTATACCTACTGATTTTTTTTTCTTTTTTTCAAAACAAAAATCAGACAGAAACTGCAAAAAAAAAAAAACAATTTGATAAACAACTCATGACGACAATTAAAGCAATACGCGCGGGGAAAGTTCACTGTCAGCTAGACCACATACTTTTTCTAGGTCTCTTCTTAAAAATTGGAAACTAAAGCTTTAGTGATCTGTTAACCTTTTCTGTTGTTTTATGACAACAAAAAACAAAATGAAAAAAGAAACAAATTCTCGTCTTGAGTTCTAATATTTTTGTTGTTTTGTTTTTTATTTCAAGTCTGCAACACTTACTTTAAGTCCCAAGGCGCTGTTACTGATTTTTTATTCATTTTGATTATATATTTTGTTGTATTTTTCTTTCGAAAGTTATTTAAGTTTTTATTTAGTTCACTTTATTCAGCGGCGGGCACTTTTAGTTCTTCACCACTTTTTCGCAGAATTTCTAACTGAAGTAAACAAAAAATAAAAAAAATTAAAAAAGTAAAAATTTATTTCTACCGTATGGAAAAGTGAAAACGTGAATAGTGATTTGAGAATAAATTGATTGATTCTAGCAGACTTTTGTGCTTGGCCTTCGATTGAACAATGCGAGAAGTAGAGTTTTTCTTTCTGTTTGTTTAGTAAATGAGGAATTTATTAAAATTAGATTAATTTAAAGACAATTTTGATTTAGGAAGAAATTGAAAAAAAAATTACCACAATTCAGCTATTAAGGTTGTTGCAATCATAACAAAAAGGTAGAATTCTATTTGTTTTCTTAATTAGTTTTCACAATGCGCACTAGTTTTTTTTTCTTTATTTTGCTATTAAATGACAATGCAAGGTGAGCAGTGTTTTTTTTAGCTATATAATGATTAATTGAATTGATTAAATGCGCGACGGATAACTATTATCCTCCATAAGACAAGTCGTAAACACGAGAAATGCAGAACTTGAACTAAAAAAGCAAAAAATTTCTTTTAAACCTTTGATTCGGATGTACTGACAGATGTCAAAGTGAAATGACATTTCAAAAAATTGTAATAGAGTGGATTTTGTCATAAGATTGTAGTGGAATACCTTTGGGTGGAGACATAATGGATTTTCAGAAATAGTTTTATTCACAGAGCACATATGTATATGCCGCTTCCATACGGCAAAAAAACTAATTTTTGAATTATTTTGTTATTTTTGTTTTTTAAAATGGGTTAAAAAAAAAAACAATGAAAAGAGCATTCGGTTTTAGATTTTTTTCTTAGTTTAAAAAGTTTTACTTAAGCGATATAACCTTATTGCTCAATATTTTTTCAAAATTTAGTCATAAATGAGGTAAAAATAAGAATACTGTTATATTTTGTCTTTCAATAACTGAATAGTTAAGATAACAGCATCCTTTTTATATTGCGGGTGATGCCAAAAAATAAAGCTGGTGGCTTAAATTATTACTTTGGTAAAGAAAAATTTCTCAGAATTTATAATTAAAATTTTCAAGTATTGTTTTTTATTATTATAGCTATAATAGGATGATGTTTTTGCGCAACTCTCGAAACACTTCTTCGAAAAAAAAAATCATTTGTTA
Organism: Epistrophe eligans; assembly: GCA_951394125.1. Lineage (NCBI taxonomy): Eukaryota > Metazoa > Arthropoda > Insecta > Diptera > Syrphidae > Epistrophe > Epistrophe eligans. The sequence goes on along the minus strand of OX596031.1, from coordinate 12,535,671 downwards.
AATAATGTAATTTTCTCTTTCTAATGAGAGCTAGTCATTTGAATTTTTGTTAAATGAGTGAATGATGAATGATGAAGTCATTGGAAAATAATTGAAACGTCAAAATGTATTGCCTAGGCAATAACTTGCCAGCCATTCATATACAAAGCAATATTAGGCGTATTTTTTTGCAAGCCTGGGGTGAATTGCACGAAGAATGGCAATGAAATATGTATTTAGTACCGTAATTACTACTAAAAGGTCTGCTGAGTTAAATTAAAATTAGCTTCTAAAAAAACCTAGAATTGGATGAATAAAAAACATTAAAAAAAAAATAGAAGATATTTTTCAAATCTTGCGAAATAATAGGTCTGTTCGTTAAATTTTCAATATTCTAATTTCAACAAATTTTACGAACATTTTTTTATGAACTTCTAAAGTAAGCACTAAAATTGGTAGAAATTAGCAAATCTGAACCAGATTGGATTTGCTTACGAAAATACATGTACCTACCTCTATTTGTTTTGAATTTAGATTTCCAAATCCATTTTGAACACACACCCTTAATTTCCAAATGGGGTCAGTAGTGTAAAGAACAAAAGGAAAAAAGAGATTAGTATATGACAAATGATGTCACTGAAATCCTGGGTTTTCTAATTTTTATGATCTGGTCTGGATTTGATCTGGGGGAAAATAAAACGCAGCTAATATCCAAACCCCAAATTTCTCTTCTATACAGAAAAAAACTGTAATTTATAAAACAAAAACGAAAACTTTCCATAGTCTGTGTGACTTTAAAAATGGTCTAATACTAGCTATGACAAAAAAGATCACCTAAAAAAATGTCATCATTGGTTAACGAAGCATTCTTTGTGGCACAAATTTAGGATGCTTATAAAAAGAAATGGCTGGTAAAATTGGTTTTGCTTTTTAGTGCATATGCCAGAAATATTCGTTGCCTACTTTTCGGATTTTATCTTCTGCCGTACTTTATGTGTACCTTATCTACATACATATACGTACAGACATAGCAATCAAATATTATTATTTTGAAACCAATCATTGGATTTATTTTGAAAGACCAAACTAAAACTATCAAGTTTAATATTCAGTTGAGTGAACGAATTCTCTGTAATGACGTTATCAAATCCATTCATTTTAATAATTATAATTATTATCTTTTAAAATGTATAATTTAATTCCAAAAAAAAAAAAAATACTCATACGCCCGAGTGACCACCATATACTTTTATTACTTTTAGTAATTATTTATGTGTCTTCTCATCCAGATCCGATATATGTACCTTCACATGTATGTATCTATATTTATATTAAAATAAACAACTACATTATGATGTTCAGAAAATGAATCCGAAATATGATTCCGATAAATGTTTTATTGTATTGATTGCATTTATTTACGGAAATTTAATCCAAATCAGTTAAGGGTACTGTAAAGCTTTTTGGCAGTGTTGTTATTATCAGCATCATTTAAAAATTTTAAGGTACAAACACACAAATATAGATAAACATTTTTTTGGTCAAGGCTGCTTAAACCAAAAAACAAAAACAATTGACAGTTTACCCTTTTTGCCTTTTTGTGGATGATTGAATAGGAAAGTTTTATTACAGAATTATTGTTACAAATAGAAAAAAGTAACAATATTTCGTATGAAAGTTTTACATCAAAGTAGAATTTTTTTTTTAATCTTCAATTCCCAAGAAAATATAATTGATCATTCCAACATATAAATTAATAGTAAATTTAACAATGATGATGCAAAAAGATCAACTTAGTAAGTTTTGTTTCCCCCGTTACTCATTTACATACAAGTTTGTCTAGACTTTGACTTGATATATTGTAGATGAATAATACACTATTATAATAACAAACTAAATAAATTTACAACAAAAAATCATTTGTTTACACTTTGATCACGAAAAGTACATTATATGGCGGCTTTTAATCTACCTTTTCCAACAATGGAAAATTCACGTATTTTCCATAAGATAATAAAACAAAAACAAAGCTTAGCTGTGATAAAGTTATATTTGTATTTAAAAGTTTATTGTTAACTTGTTGACAGAACTGATACACTGTTGCGCCACAAGTCTACCTTCATTTTTGTTCTGGTTTGACGTCATTTTAAGTAGTAGAATTGCCAACCGGGGAAAATATTCAAGTTTTTTTTTTTTAATAAAAATCATTAAAACTACTGTCGAGAAAATAAGCTTTCTCCTTAAGTGATATATGATTGCCTTAAATTAAAGTCTTATTTTTCTCAAAAATAGTTTTAACGATTTTTATAATTTTCTATCTTTTGGTAAAAAAATTGTATTATTTTAGACATTTCACTTAAGGTTTAAGTGACTATTAATTTTTTTTTCACAAAATAATAAAACATTTATACCCAACTTTTTTTTGTTGAATTTTTAAAAAAATATTTCAATTATTGTTTTGAAAACGTAATAATATGTAATATATTAAAAATAAAATAAAGATTAAATCTTTTAAAAAATCATAACAATGTTTTTTTTTTTAAATATTTAAAAAAATGTAAGTATATTAATTTCTTTTTTAAAGTCTAAGAAAAATTAAATAAATGTTTGAATAAACATTTAAGTATACCAACCTATGTATAATACACCAAAAACAAAATCCAAAATGTTTCACTAAAATTCATTTCAGAAGTAAATATCAATTTCTGAAGTAAATAAAAATTTAAAAAAAAGTAACAAACCTTTTTCACTTTCGTTGGCAACAATAGAATTTCAATTTTATTTTGTAATTGTTTTTGTGTATTTTTGTTTACATTTTATTTGCCCTCGATGCGGTTTCACTTTTGTGTGATCAAAGCAACAACAAGCTTATATAGTTGTTTGAACCATTCATGGCCTCTAACAAATGACTACAGTGTTTAGCTTTTGCAGATAAGAAACGTTCTAAGTCAGAAACCGAGTCGATAAGTTAACCTAACCCACAGACTATCGATTCAGTTTGAAAGCTAAGCCCAACGTAAGCAGCAATAAGCAGCTGGTACCACCATGTCTACCACCCAACAACAGTTCCTGTTCCCAGTTAGTTCTCAAAGGCGTATGCCTTGCAAACATTGGCAGCAGTTCCCCATCCTTCGGGGCTGTGTAGATTGTTTGGAGAATTTCTGTGACAAGTGTCGCTTGAATTTAGCACATTATGATCTGGAGTTGGAAAAACGCACTTTGGAATATCAGCACGAGAAGCATTTCTATAATTTCATTAATCGAAGACCGAAGGCTCCTCAATGTGAATGTGAACCAAATTGATGAAAGGCATATTTTGTGTGACATGGTGAAGCTGTATCAACTTCCTAGAATTTTGTAAATTATTAAAAAACAAAAAATTATTCGTTACAAGTGTTCATTTGTGATAAAAATAATTCTAGTATGTAATTTTTGTATTATAGTAAATTAAGTGTAACGTTTAGTTTTAGTTAAAAAAAACATTTTTTAAAAAAAGATCAATAAAAATATGTGAATATTTGCTTTTATATAAAAAAATGGCATTTTATTTTCTATTTAAATATTTTTTTTTCGCTTGTTTTTTTCTTTTTGTTTTTTTTACTTTTTGTTTACCAAATGTGGACTTGCGGAACTGGTTTAACTTCTGGCATAATATGTACATAAATAAAGAAAAGCGCGTTCGGTAATAATAATTATTATTCACTCAGGTATAAAGAAAGCTTTTGAATTCAAGTTTTGAACCTTTGGACTTATTGTTAAATAATATAGTTAAGGTCAATACATATATCCATTATTTCCGTTTCGGAATAATAATTAATAGTTATTGTATTTCCATTGAGGTGCAGTAATTGACAAAGTGTTGTTTTATATAATATCAAGGTTATAGATTCGTAATAAAATCGATCTTCCGTTATATAAATTCGATAGTTTCGCATGAAAAAGTTTCTCATGACGATAATATTAAATAGAGTTACATAAGTACAAAAACATGTGAGATATTCTTTGAGAAACTTCACACCATCAATATTCCAAAGACACCTCTGTCAGAAAGTTAGCCAAAATAACTGTACTTTTGTAAAAAAAAAATAAAGTTCGGAAATAAAAGAACTGGTCTTATTTATAAACGTTGTCTAACTTTAGACAACTGTCCAACTTTGGAAAATGTATACGAAAACCTTGTTTATTGTTGTCTTATAGCTGCCTAACTTAGACACAAGAGACAGTGTATAAGTAGACAAAAATCTAATAAATACGACTGTAATGTCAATGAAAACTATCGATAACAAAAAGCCATAAGTAACGAAAAATGTTTGGATATAACTAAGTCCGCTGGTAATATTAGTTCTTGTTGTACTATTCATTTTTTTTTAAATTTTAAATAAGAACATTTAAAAATCAATTTTGTTGGTTGCATCAAAGACGAGCCTGCATTATTAAACTGTTTTTTTTTTTTTTTCTTTCTTTTTTCTATTTAATCTTCTCTGTTGTGGGTTGTTTTAAACCGGTTGTTTGGTTCGTGAAGACGCTTGGATTAAAATAATTAAGAAAACTTCAAATAAAAATAAAAATATTTTCGTTAAACTTAATAAAAATGTCAACCAATCAAATTAATTCTATCGTATTTGGTTTAATGTTAAATTCAATTTTAATGGAACAATGCGAGTTTCTACTTATTGTAGTAGATTTTCTTAATGAATTTTTCAATAAACGTCAGTTTGATGTTCTTTCAATGTTTTGTTTGTGTTAATAGGTAGGTAATTTTAACTCCCGAGATAAATCCTATCCGATGGTTAAATAAACTCATGGATTAGAGGAGATAGCTAAGTTTTTTTTTTTTTATTAATATGGATGTGAAGTTTTTCAACTCTATTGTTTAAGTAGATTAATTATTAAGACAACAAACAAAATAGTTGTACAAACTAGCAGTTGTATTTATTAGATTTTTGTCTACTTAGACACTGTCTAACTATTTTCAAACTGATGGAAATATGTTTATTCACGGTTAAGACAATCTACTTTTGTGTCTAAGTTACGTAGCTATTTATAACAACGTTTATAAATAAGGCCATAGGAATTTAAATTCATCGAGGAATAAAGTTTAGAAAAAATTGTCCCATTCTCCTCTCAAGCGCTTTTTTCTATGTTTGTACCCTTTAAAAAAAAAAAATCGATTTATTTCGATTCCCTGTTAGTTGGAGAGAAAAGGTACGAATACAAAATTTGAAGTTTAGTTTGAATCAAAGATATTGAACGATAAAGATAACATTTGACCCATTTTCATGTTTACATTGTTGTATTTGTAATTTTATTTTTGAATAGATGTGAAATCCAACAACAAAAATGGTGTTAAAATCCCTATATTGTTAATGTGTGAGGTTTTTTTTTATCCGACAAGTTCAAGCTGTTAAGCAGCATCTTTGGTTTGAATATAGTATATTTCTCGTTTTTTTGTTTTTGGAAATTGAAGTTTTTATTAATCTTATATTTTGTTTCTTAAAATTCAATATAAATTCATGAGTTTTAAAATGTCTATAATTTTGTATGACTTACTGACGTATTACCGAGCCTCTATCTCTTAATGATTTTGTGTTATTGAAACAAATGATGCTGATGCAATGTAATTAAGGATTTCATCGATAATTTTTGATTTACAGAAGTCAAGTTAAACTTGAAAAAATACAACTTCACAAACTGGTGCCAAATATTTGTAGGTATAAGATTTTTAATTATTTATAACGTTACATGGAAGTCCCTGTTTGGGAATATTGAGATTAGACACACGTGCCCTATACAGTCATCAATAAAACAAAAACACAAAAGAACTAATGTAAATTGTATATTACATAAATTAAAACCCCAAACAATATTTTTCACTATATTCTTCTTTACCTACTTTTATAGATAAATATAAAACGCTCCCCTTGATAAGTAAAGCTGAATTTTATTAGAACAATTTGTTTGATTTTAATGCGTTATCTCGAAAAAAAAATGATTTCAATAATCTCAGAGTGATAAGTTTGTTACGTTCAAGCTCGAACAATACATTGTTGTTAAGATTATCTAAGGACTGAAATTCAACATCAAAGGTTGAATTGGGAGCAGGTCTGACAGTCTGAAAAAAAACACGCCACACTGAATAGACACGCAGAGAAATATGATAATTTTTGAATTCAAATTTTTGCCATATAATCATTATAATATGGTTGCCAAGGGTCCCTTCTTATTGATCATTAGTCATAGGAGATATTTTTTTTTTAATTCGTGGCATTGCATTGTATTTATGGTTACCATCAGGTTGGCGATTTTTTTATGAGAAATATCTACATTATTTATATGTATAAATATAAGCTGTCGACAACGCATAAAAATCTATTTATATTTAAAATATAATCTAAATAAAAATTAAAATCTAATCTAAATAAAACAATTAGAGGTCTCATCCATTTTTAGTTTTCATAATTTTAATTATATAAATTTTATTAAATGGCCTTAAAATATAAATTAGGAAACGTATATCTACGAATACGATTGGGAAAATAAACATACTTTATGGTAATTTTATCAGTTCAATAAATCATTTGTTTTTTCACAAAAGAGAGTTTTTCTAAATAAACCCATATCGAGGTATTTATTTCCTTCTTGTAGAATTTTCACAGCAAAAAGAGAAAAAAACGCTAATTGTCTATGTAATTATGTATGACTATATAGTGAGTATTTTTGCTGATTTCAAAGGTTCTTGCGTTGAGGGTTTTTTTGATGAATGAATGAATGTTAGTGTGCGGTGTGGATAATTCTACGAATTTTTTTAAAATTTTGCTATCAAAATAAAATCCAAGTTAATGCTCCATGATGTGTATAGAATATACAATTTTCTCCGACTAACATCTAATGGCAGAAATAAATATTTACTCTCATTTGAATTTTGATTTAAAATTATAAAAAATTTAGGCACATAAGGGTGGTCCATAAATTCCTTTTTGCTCTTTTTGATCTTGCTTAGGAAAAGCAGTTTGTTGTTTTTATTTGTCAACCAACGTTAAATATATTTTAAGATACTTCTACCTTTTTTTTATTTTAAAATCATTACACTTCGTAGATACATACATATTTCGATATATGTATGGACCTACTATAGGGAATGTTATGGATCGTACAAAAATTATGACTCGAGATTTCATTCAAATACGGACAATATTATGATGAAAGTGAACACGAAAAAAGTGGGTCACACAGTTCCATCTGTATGCTTGTTTTATACGAGTTGTTTTAGCAATTTAAAAAACTTGCTATATAATGGCATACTTTAAAAAATAAAACATTTTAATTTCTAAGCCACTTGAACAAGAAGACTTCCTCTTCGAGCATTTTATTACTTTTTGTACATGATACAAAAATTAAAAGCTAAAAACAAACCAATGTAATGGAGTAGTCCAAAAAACTGATTTTTGGTCATAACATCCGTGGATCAGAGTCTCTGTGCGACAATTTAAACCAACATCGAGCTGAAGTCAAAGTGAAAAGAAGTTTTATCTATCTTATGCCACAAGGTCAATAACCACAACACATTGCTTTCGTTTTTTACAATATCTCAATTTATTAATTCAAATATTTCCATTCGCTTTAAGAGCATGTTATGCTTTCATTTTATGAATTTTCCACTTTTTACTTTATAAAACTCCTCTGGTACTTAAAAAGTTCTTTATTTGATTTTCGGATAGGTATTTATTTATGAAGGTGTAAATATTTCAATTATTTGTTTGTCTTCAACTTTTGTAAACAAGTTCATGTTTTGATATTTCACAAGCCGATAATAATAGATAGCAAACAAAAGTTATTAAACTAATCATTAAGAACCACGTCTATAAATTTTATCATTTTATTAATTATTTTCCAACAATAACACAACAAAATAAGATAACCACAACACAAAAACAATAACGCGCAATTTTGTTGTTTTCAATTCAATAACAACAACAAAGATAGCAACATATTTTTTTATCACTTATTCCATAGACTCAAAACAAAATTTAAAAAAAAAAGAAAATTTATAAAAAAACAACATGTCTCCAAAAAAATAAAATTTAAAAAAATTATGATTCACAAAAATATTCCTACATGTATAAGTATCTACATACATACATTGTATGTGTATAGTAAGTATAAGATGTATATTTATTAGTATGGAAGCCGAGCCCTCTAAAATGTTTTTGTAAATACATATATTTATCTCTGATAAATCGAGTTTGTAAATATTGCTTCCAATATAAAATACAAACACAGACATATATATGTACATATTTACATAGATATTTGAATAAATTTTTAATGAGCAAGTAAAACGCATATAGTGGGGCGCTCTTGGACACACACTTGGAATAAAATAAAAAACATTGAAATGTTTACAAAAAAAGTTATTTTGGATGATTGTTTGCTTAAAGATGTAGCCCAAGAAGGGTAGACGAAAAAAAGGAGACATTTAAAAAAAATCCGACAAAGCTTAATTTTGACGTTTTAAACACATCCTAAAAAGCAGCAATAATTTGTATTACGGCTTTTGATTTTGTAAAAAGTGTACAATTGAGTTTTTTTTTGTTAAAACCTTGAAAAAAAAAAACAGTTTTTGTGAAAAAATGTCGAAGCAATAATTTTAGTTTTTAAAATTCTACACAAAAAAGATTATTAGGTACAATACATATTTTTTAAGAAAAACATATGAACATTTAAAGAAAACTTGCGCAAACTTTACAATTTCAGTTTGTTGTTTTAATTGAATTTTTCATACAAAAAGTTATTGGAAAATTGCTAATTATAACAAAACTAGAAAAGGGTTAATTACTTCTATATATAAAAAAAGAAAGAAATAATTATATAATGACAATGTGTAGATAATAGTCTTCCAAAATTAGTTTTTAGTACTTTTTACTTTTTTCACAATTTCTCCTTAATTTGAAAATAAGAAGAGATAAGGCCAAAGGAGATTATTTGTCAGTGGGAAATCTTGATGATTGGGATAGAAAATATCTTATTTTTGTTGTTTCATAGTGCAAAAATGTATTGGTAAAAATTTTTGCGATATAAGAAATTAAATTATGAAAAAATTCAGAGTTTTAATGCCGAAAAGTATGATTTGAGTAGAAAAAAAAATAAAAAATACATACTTCTCGCCGGTTTAACTTTAACTTTAAAGAGTAATTTCATAAAAAAAATGCAATTTTTTAAATTGGCGGCTGGCTGAAACACAACACTTACATACATCTTTTGCCATTTATGCATAGTTTTTCAAAAAAAAAACCTACCAGTTGGCCTACTTCACTTTTTAATATTTTTTTTCTTGATTTTTGTATCATTGTATCCCACTGTTTAACGCAGAAAATCAAGTTTCACTTAAGTATGCAAAACTTGCATATCGAGAGTAGGTATCTATACTAGCTTTATGTATTTGACTTAAAAAATATAAAATTAAATATTCATTATATTCAGAGACCATCTCATTAATAGGAATACCCCTCCTTCTCCACCTCTTATATACTGTGCTGTGCAAGAAATTTCTATCAAAAACATTCTTCTTAGCCTTTATTTTTTTTCGATTATTTCCATTTTGCATTACATTTAAGCACTCACGATGCCTCGTTTATGTATGAATACATTGCTCTTAAATGAAGCAATTACCCCCTGTAATTTTTAAGCCCGTTGGCGGGGGACGTATGTATGTGGTGGCTGTGTTAAACAAAATGAGCTAAGGTTGAAAAATTTGCAGAGTAAAGATTGTGAAAAGATGTTTATTTTTAATTAAAAATCGCTGTCGTCTAAAAGCAGTTATAGTTAGCTGCAGTAAGAAAAAATATCCTAAATATCTCCCAAATCCATTTTTTACTGAATTTCAACAAAAAAGAATAAATATAAAATTAAACAAATTTACTTTAAAATCTTAGCGAATTAAAATAATCTATCAAAATAACGCAACGTATCAATTGAGTCGCCATATCCGTTTCATCCATCAACGTCAAAAAATCCCTTGTCGTAACGCATGTGAGGGATTCTATGCGCTGGGCTCTAAATCGCGAAGCTTGGATAATCTCGCAGTAAAAAACTATCCTATGTTGGATTATAATTTTTAGAAATCTTCAAAATTTTCTTTACATGAAGAGATTACAGAATTGCTCGTTACCTTACATAAACACACACACAAAGACGGGTTCAATAAATTTTGTTTCTAAACATTTTAAATTCCGGGAAAGTTAGTTCGTGTATAATCGCGAATTACGTAGCTTTAACAAATCCCAGAACTCCCGCTCAACTGTGTTAACAAATATTTGATCAAGAATTTATTGCACAGTCCTATATATAAATCTGTAGGAAAATTAAATATGAAGAAAAACGTCCGGTTTCTCATTAAACACCTCAGCGTCGAGCTGGTCAAATATTTACACAAAAACTCGTCTCATTTTATTCATATCATCAACAACAAAGACACTTTTGCGTATCTTTTTTTCTGGGTTTTGTTTCATTTTTATTCAAATAAAAAAACAAAAACACATCATCAACAGAAGTACAATTTTGTTTACAATCTTCAACTTGGGTATATACGAGTAGATATATAACTTTTGTTTTTCTATATTTGTGAGGCAAGAGTACCACGGCCCTGTGTTGGCTGGAATTATTTTTTCAACTTCAGTTTCAGTGCGACTCGAGGTATCGAATGGGAAAAGTCACCCATATCACAGTTCGCTAGTGAGTTGCAAGTTTTTATCTTGATTGATAATCATCTAAAAAAAAAAATTAAAAATAATCCTCTTAAACAACAACTATAATCTTTGTATAAGAGGATCAAAATGCCATTCCCAACAACACCTACAATGCAAATGCCCTGCCCACATTGGATGCACTTCCCGATTCGGCCGCAAAATTCATTGGATTGTCCACCTTCGCCGGACATCTCTGCCACACCATTTTGCGAGCAGTGTAAAACGCGGGATAAGATGGAAACAAAGAAATTTTAATTATAAGTCAAACAACTGAGATAATAATTATAAATATAAGTATTTTTAATAATTCACTTATTAGTTTAATTTTGCATTTTTCATTTTTATACAAAAAAAGAAAGAAATTCCAAATATAGATTTATTAAAAAAATAAATAAATAAAAACATTTTAAAATAAATTGTTCTGTGTTTGTGTTTGCTTTCATTTGTTTTTTCATTAAGCGTTTGGCAGAATTAAAAATATTTCATTATTTTTGGCATCAAAATGATGTTGGCATAAAAACAGGTTGTGGCTTAATAACAAAAAAGAAAATCCATGGAATTTTGTATTTGTTTGTTTTAAGACAGTTGGAGGCGGAATATTACGTTTACTTGCAGGTGTTAGTATACCTATAGCGATCTAATAGGAGTTCTGTGGGAATTAAAAAACAATATCTAGATATGTATAAACATATGTTTGTTTGTACGAATATGTATGAATGAAAACTCGATTCAGTACCGCTTCTGCAAAATTCAGCTTTTAGGGGCCTCTCTTAATCTTAATTTGATTAAGCTCATTAGCTTGGTTTTAAGAAAGTTACAATCCAATTTTTGGATAGAAACAAATTATATAGAGAGTATTCTACATAATTGTCTGAAAGTCCCGATATGATCTAATACCTACCTCAAAATCATTATAGGTATTCTTTAATTTACCGAAATATTAATTTTATATTCGCAGTGTGCTAGGTTTTTGAATTATATAGTGAAAGTTTTTCTTAAAGATATTTAAATAGATTTTAATTGAGGTCTTCTATATAGTTTTATTCATCCAAATTAAGTTAACGCAGAATATCAATAACATAAGCTTATTCATTTCTTTTAATTTATTTTAATTATTTTTTTCTGTTAATTTTTTGGTTCATTTTCATTTATCTAACCAAAGGCCTCTCGATTTATAATTCTGGCCTTGCAAGGAATAAAATTTTTAATGTATTTGTAATTATCAAGGCCATACATGATTTGCACATTTAACAAATGATAAAACAATAAAAAAAATATAAAACAAACAACCTACGTGAATTTCGGCAGAAAACCCATTTTGATTAATCTTTAGAATCTTTTAATTGTATTTTGAATTGAAAAAAAAAATTAAAATACTTGGAAAGATATTTTAAAGTCTGTATGTATGTATGTATGTACTTATATTTACAAATTAAAAGATATTGCTATGTAGTCAGAGTCAATTCTGATAAACTGAAACACAACAGTTTTTTTTTTAACTTGCAATATAATTTTAAACACAAAATTATGTAACCATATTATTTGTACATATTTACTTGTATTCAGAACGTTCGCAATTCTTTTAAATTTTTATCAAAATGACTGGGCTTAATATTTTGATAACATTTTGAGTGACTCATTCGAATTCTAAACATAAAATTTGTAAACATTTTTTTTTATTCGCTTCGTAAAATTTGAAGTTAGTTATTTTTGTATTCAAATAAAACTTCTTAAACGAACTGACAAAAAGCTAAGGCCTCAAAATTCATCTTAATTTTCCACAATGTACGCATAGGTATTGACAAATAAATAAAAATAATTTTATTACTAATGTACTTACTCTTTAGTTTTTACTTGCAATATTATAGAGATACCTATCTAGAACAAGTTTTGGATTCATAAACAAATTGAAGTTGAGATTTTAATCAAACAATAAAATTGGGTTTCGAAATTTCGTCTGTCTGTTTGTCTGTAACTCGACCAACAGCTTAAACCACTGAAGCGATTTTCTTCAAACTTGAAACTCAAAAGACTAGTAATTATTTTTTTTTTTTATGGAAAAATAACGGTACCTGTCATACAACCGTTATATGGTTATTTATCTCGGAAAGAGTTCTAACAATGTTGGTACAAAAATGTATGTATACTATTGAAGGTCTGATGGTCTGCATTTTGATAAAAAATAAAATAAAATGCACGACAAAATTTTTCATGTGGTTAAATTGGTTTAGCATTTTAAATTAAAATTGATATAAAATATGCATATGTATTATAAATTAGAAAGTTAAAAAGTATAAAACTCGATATTAAAAAAAGTTTTAAGAACAAATTAAAGACACCATTTGAATTCGTTAAAAATAATGATATGAATAAATCCAAACAAAATTTCAAAAATAGTTTAATAATTGAACTGTGACTATGGCTACGATTTTAACCTGTGATTTTAATTTTTTGAATCAGAAATATAAATTAAGAGTTACAAAATGCGTGGTGGTTTTCTAAAAAAAATCACGTATTTTTCTTCTGGTTTTATAGCGAACTTATTTACAAAATTTCAGATTAATAGAATAACAGAATAATAAGTAAATTCAGATTAAAGAAAAGTAGGAGTGGGAGTGGGTGAATTTCTAAAAAAAAATCGCTTGTTATTCCGTAGTTTCTGGAGAACTTATTTGCAAAATTTCACCATTCAGCTTGCTTTTTGAACAGAATAAGAAGAAAAAAGTAGGAGTACTTTTAGGTTCTACAAAGAGTTTATTTACAAAATTTTATCTTTATTAAATAAAAAAATGAGGAAGAAAAACAAAAAAATAAAAGAATTTCCAAGATTTCTTGGCATTTTGACTTGTGCTAAGAGAAACGCATTATTTTGTTTATTTTAATTGTTTGAAACTGATTTTAAAGATCACTCGTCATGCTGAAATTTCGTTTTCTCGTCGCATTGTTAATAAAACCTAAGTTTCTTTTTCTTGTGAGTTGTGATTTGTGACATTTTAGGCACTCACAGTTTATTAGTGAATCGTTAACAGGTTGTGATTGTGATTTTGTATTCACATGCTATACTTTAGACCCAACAAAAAATATTTCTAACCCTTCTATTCCTTCAAAATAGTGCCGAAGATTTAGGTTGCATTGGAAACACTTTTGGGCTAACAGACATAAAGTTAAAAATGTCCAACCTTAATTTAAGCAATAATAGTTAATAGATTCTCTCCCTTTGCTAGACAAGTTCCATAAATATAATTTTTTCTTCATTTCAAATATCAAAGGTTTTATTAAAAAAAATAAAATCATAAGCAAAGCATATTAGATAATGAGTTCTAGATTGTTCTACCAATCTTTATTAGAAATTTGATAAGCAAAAAGTAGACTAATTTATTTACATTATACACCTCTTCCAGCTTTGTTTATAAATATTTGTTCATGATAAACTCATCGGTATTCATATAAGACTTGCACAACCAACTTTAATTAAATTATTGAATAATATACAACATTCTTTCTAGCTTATGTCAATAATAAATAGTTTTCAAGTTCAAAGAAAGCCAAATAAAATGTGATTCAACTTTAACAGATTTGATTTATAGACTGGAGAGCCATTAAAATGTGTATTAGTTTTAATGAATTTATAATCATTATTTAATATTTCATTTGTGCTATCAGCTAACATGCAATCAGTCTAAATTAGCACAGACATAGATAATTTTATTTTACAAAATGTTATGGTTTATTAGCCCTTGGTGGAAAAAAACAAACAAACGAAACAGTTATGAGTTATTTTTAAGTGGAGTACAATAAAAATAGAACTGATCAATGCGTGACTGCAGCGTGTTTTGATTGGGTTTGCATTGATAGCAATAAGTAATATTTTTTAAAGTACCTCTACATATGTATACTTTCTTCTTTACGAGTTTGATTTTATATTATTTTATTAACAACTTTTTACCTTATATCTTACCCTTGTGAGGAATGTTAGACATTTGTTCAAAGTGCAAGAAATTCAATTTTGCCTAAATTCTCGAACCATTAATGTCTTTGACTTCCCAAAACTACCAATTTTAGTCCAAAGTTTTGTCAAAATTCATATAAAAAAATTAAATTGATAAAAATTGATAGTTTTTAGAAGTAAACGAACACACCTTATTAAAAGTACTGACAATTAATTCTGTGTGAAAAAATAATGAAGACTTCTTCGAATAATCTGTTACAATTATCAATTTCGTTCATCGAACAGCGAACTGCAGAATAAAATTTTTTGTTTATGATTTCGCTTTGTTATTTTTGAATGTGATATTTCACCTCTCACCAGCAGCGTACTTGGTTTTACTCCATAAAAACTCCTATATACCTACCTACTATTTATCTGCAATCAAAAGTTAGATTATTTTGTTCAAAGATTTTAAACAATTTTTAGGCCAGTTTTGCACCAATGCAATGAATGGTGATAAAAAACAATAAAGCTTGTAACTTTAATTAAAGGACATTTTATGCCAATAATTTCGTAGAAAAAAAAGCAGAGAAAGATGAGGACGACGATGAAGAGGAAAACAAAGAAGATTTTTTGACAGGTGAAAATTAATTTGAATATCTATATAGTACTAGATTGTGGATTATGCCAACAGGCAACGTAAACATTTTCAACATTTATGTAATTTAAATCTTGAAGGTAAAATGATTATTTAATACATTTTTTTATTTTTAATAACTAAAACTTTTATTGTGTAAAATTTAAAAAAAATACAAACAAATATACAATAATGTTACCTTATATCGAGTTTTTAAATATTTACAAGCTTTAAATTGTTTAAATACCTAATAATTCATACAAAAAGGAAACAATCACAATTAAAAAAAAATAATTAATGAGTTTTTATATATTATATTGTTTTCCCGACCGCATTGCCTTTGTTTTTTTAATTCAAAATAAAACTTAATTTTAAGTCTCATCGCCTTACACTAAAGTTTATATGCACCGTTATTGCCTAAATCTATATCTTAATTAAAAATTTTTCACATTGCAAATAAAAAATGGTCATAATTGTATATGGATGCGACACTTAAAATTAAAACACTTATAATAAATAAACATTTCACCTGGATGCCTTTTTTTTCTTATAGTTAAAATGACATGCGTTTTAAACTTAAATATTAAACTAATTTATTATATCTAAGATTTAAATAATTTTGTTCTTTTTTTTTTAACTATACAGTCTCCAAATTTTCGTTAATTATTAGTTAAAAAAGATTTAAATAAAATTTCTTGCATGAAAAATTATTAAAAGTAATAAATTAATTTATATAATTTTTTTTTTGTTCCTAACGACTAGGGATCACTTTTTTCTTTAATTTGTGCTTCCGTGAAAATTCGTTTTGAGCAATATTATATAATTTATGTTTTTTTTTTTTTTTAAATTAATAAATAAATTTTGTACAATGTCTAAAATATTTTAAGTTAAAATATATAAATCCGAAAAAGTTACATATTATAAGCTTTATGAAGGATTTAACCACTGAGACTTATCAAACTTGGCTGTTGAATAGCTTGTGGTGAAAATGCTGACTGCACGGATTTCGCTGCACCCTGTTGAAAGAAATTTAATTAGAAATTATTTCTTTAAATTATATAACTATTATTTTTTGTTTGCTCTTTAAGATCTTAAAATAATAGTATAAGTGGTATAGGCGTCCGCATAAATTTGTCCAGAGAGGGGAGGCTGTCATTTTAATTACATGTAAAATACAATTTTTAATAAATTCTCAATAATTGTTATTTCACAGAAATCAAAGGCTGCTAAGAGTCATTAGTGTCTCCTCCCCCCCACCCCAGTTTAAAGCATCGTTCAGTTCAGTCAGGCTTAGGTTTTAACATTGGAATTTTTGTTTTATTTCAAAACGTTCTTTTTTTTTTTGGTTTTGTCAAATTACATTTGATTCGTTCCTTGGTTATAATTATGTAAGTCTCTTATTAGTCTCTTATTATTCTTTTCAAAAACGTCTCATACATCCTTCTAATCCTTGTCTTTTAGTCTTTTGGACCTTCCGATATTGATTTTTGTTTCTATAAGATTTTTGGTATCATCATTTCATATATTGTGGATATTTTTATAAATCAAGTTTATTAAAATCCTCTTTTTGGTCAAACTTAAATAAATATATCTTTTCACTTTCGATGAAGTAGTACAATAAAAAAGTATCCTTTAATAAATGATTTTTGTTCAAAATTTTTACTATATCTTAAAAAACTTTAGAACTTTTCATCTTAAAATTTTTGTTTAACCATTAGTGCAAAAAAGGTATTATTTCTACGAAAAATACATGGCGAAAAATGTGTGTCATGTCTGTAACCACTGTATAAGTTGACAAACAAAATAATTTAATTTTTTGAAATTAAAAAAAAAGAAGATAAATATACAATTTATTATTATCTATAAACGGATTTTAACATAAATACCTACAAAATAATAAATAAATAAATAAAAATCAAAAAAGAAGCAAAAATTGAAATAAAAAATAAAAATAAATTACAAAATAATTCAAAATGCCCTTAGACTTGGCGGTAGTAAAAATGAATTACATGGAAGGTAAAATATAATGCAACAATTTTATGTTACGTTGGTACAGTAAATCTAATCAAAAATGGGGACAGTACTTTTTGTCATTTATTGTTCTTCGAAATTTAAGGCATAAAACCAAAATTGGTGTTTTTTCCCTTTTCAAAAAAAAAACATATTTCGATAAATTAGAGGGAAAAAGAAGCATGAACAAAAAATGTTCAGATCCATGGTGATTTTTTTTTTCTCACGTCAAACTCTATATTAATGTGTTCAGTTATCAATTTGATTACGTCAAAAATTAAAAATAAAAACTGACTTTTTAGAACTTTAGTGTCTCTATCGTTAAATACAGAAAGTTTGATCAGAACAAAATAAATATTTAAAATTTTGATCTGAACTTTTTTGTCTAGATATTTAATTTAAAGCACGATATTCTCTCCTCCAAAATTCGATATGATTGTTTTTTCTGTAAGTGAATATTATACAGAATTAGTTGTTCATATTGCTGAGATTACTGAGGTCTTATTTTTCAAAGAATTTCAATTTAAAATTTAAACAATTTGTGAAAAAAATAATAGCTATTGTAATTCCGAACAATATTTGAACAATTTGAACCTACCGCCAGATCCATTCTATTTGCATTAAATAATTATGTAAACTTAAATCTTACTTGTGTGTGTTTGTGTGTTTTGTGTTTTGAATCATCCATTTTCAGCACTCACCTGAAATGCAGCTCCCAAAAACTGTGATACAGCTCTTGTAACACCAAAGGCCGCTGTTAGTAAACCATTGCCCTGGCCGAAGCTTGGATTTTGAGGATATTGTAAATCGGCATATTCTCCACCCTACAAGGTTCATATGAGGATTTTTTTTTGTTTGGTTCGGTTTAGCAGGGTTAACAATATAATATATGTATATATTTGTTTTTTTTTTTTAATTTTCCACTAACTACAAAAGCAGTATAGAATATAGCGTATTAGTGCATTGTGCATATCTAAATTTAATAAGACTTATATAAAGCAGTGTGATTTGGCGATGAGGATATTTCCAAAAGCTAAAACTACAGGAAGGATTTTTTTTTTAAATTAAAAGCAGATGAAAGTAGCATTTTTGTTTTTAAATGTCAAGCTTCAGTTATAGCAGGCAGAGCTTCAGCATTCAATGCCAACTTACTTCGTTGGAATTAACCGTTGGCGTGGGTGCTTCGCCACCGCCATATGCCCCTACTAAAAGCGGACTTTCGAGCCTTGTCGAAGCTGAGGCTGTTGGTTGTCGATTACTTTTCGACACACGGTTGCCTGGTGCTGCTGTTTCTTGCCAAGTTCGCCACAGCCAAGCTAGACCGTCTAGTACAGGTCTCCTTTGAGGTGGTGGCGGTGGAGGTGGTGGTCGAGTTGGGCGATAGGGCCTTTGTGTTTGTTCTTGACCAAATAGGTCCTAAAAAAAAAAAAAAATTAAGTGAACGTAGTGCTGGAAAGGTTAGAAAGCCTTACATTTATCGGAAGATTATTGTGTGCCGGGCCAATACCTCTCTGCTTCAGAACAGCTGCTAGAATTGCATCATTCGATTGTCCATATATATTGAGCTGTTCGGGGGAACCGAATGTCGGATCTTTCAGCAATTCAATAACTTCTTCTTGACTGATGGGAGTTTGCGATGGCAAACTTACATCCGGTCTTGGACGAACCGTTGTTGTTGTTTTAAATGGAGCTGGAGTAATAAAGTTAATCGTTGCTCCTGATGCTGCATTTCCCTTTGGCTTTCGTCCGGATCTTAGTTCTTGCATTATCAATGGCAGTTCATTAAGTGAAACGGGACGACCCAAAAGTGATGATAGAAGATTGAGATTTTTCTCAATCTCAGCTATTTCATCTCTAGTCATGGGCCTTTCTGTAGATGTTGTTGTTGTTGTTCTTCTGGTCGTCCTAGGAGTCGTTGTTGATGTAGTAGTTTTTCTTGGAGCAGGACCTGGAACAGGAGCAAAAGCAGGTTTCACTCGATTTCCACCAAATTGTTGTGTTATTTGTGGCAAATCAGCAACCGTTATCCGTCTACCTAGCAAAGTCGATAGAAGAGAAAGATCAGCTGATAAAGAAGCTTGATCTTGATGGTGTTTTTCAACTTCATTCGATGGTAATATTTGTGGAAACTTGACTTCTGGCATTGGTACAAATGGTGGCACTGTTGTGCTAATATAAACTGGTGATGTAGGCTTGACTGGACGATTTTTAAGAGCTAGCTCAATGATACGGTTGGCAAATGTTGTTGGTGCAGATGTTGTTACTTGAATTTTTCCAATTTCGCGCTACAAAAAAATTTAAAAAAATCAATAATAAATATGTACAATGTGCATCTTAGATCTACTACAATTTTGAATTCTCTTAAATTCTTGATATTGGTGTTTCAAGCTTTTTTGAAAGACTTAATGTTGACAAAAAAATAGAACATTTAATTTTTACTATCAATTCTATTAAAATTTGTGGTTTAAAATCTACTACCTACATTTTTTTAAGAAAACTATTTCTTAGAAAATGACCAATCCCACAATACTTACCAGAGAATTGAGGAATTCAATGTCATTTACATTGGGAATGGGCTTGGCTGTTGTTGTAGTAAAAGACGGTGTCGAAAAGCTATTCAACAAGTCTTGTAAATTTTGAGGAGATATAGTTATTGGTTTTCTAGTTGTTGTTGAAGTTGTAGTAGTCGAAGTCGTAGGCTTCGGTGTTGTTGTTGTTGTTGTCGTTGTTGTTGGTTTTTTTGTAGCTTGTTGTTGGATCAACAATAATTGACGCTGAAAGTTAAAAAAAAAAGGGTTTGAAGAACTTAAAACATCAATTTAAGATATTGCTTACTAATTGATTGATAAATTGTTCATCATTAGCACTTGAACCTGCTATTATTTTCGTTGGTGCTTCGGTAGCCTTTCTTGTTGTCGTTGTTGTAGATGGTGTTGATGTAGTTGTTGTTGAACTACTACTAGGCTTCGGTTTCAATGAAGCTTGTAACTGTAAAAGTTGCTCCAACAACTTAATATTTTTCTCCAATTCACTATTGTTTGCATCGTTCAAAGCCGTATTCGTCTGAGGCGGACTTTGTGAGTTAAGGATTGTGCCAGATGTTGTAGAAGGAGCTTTGAAGACAATAGTAGGTTTTGGAGTTGTAGTTGTTTCCAGAATTATTGGAATTGGTGTTGTAGTAGTAGAAGTTGTTGTTGTTGACGTTGTAGTAGCAATAGGAGTTGTTGTACTAGTCGTTGTTGATTGAGTTGTACTAGAAGTTGTTGTGGTACTGGGAGTCGTACTAGTTGTTGTTGTACTTGGAGTTGTTGAGGTTGGAGTTGTTGTACTCGGAATGGTTAAAGTTGGTGTTGCTGGTATTTCAGTTGTGGTCATCATAGATGCTGGTGTAACCAAATAAATGGTCGGTGTAGTTTGTCTATCGACTTGCTTTGGCTCTGCGATTGTATTTATGGAATTTTTTAAATTATCAATAACAAAACTATTGCCTAGAGAACTTAATGTACTAGATTCTTGATAGATGTTTTGTTGTTGTATAGTGTATTGTGTTTCTGTGTGTTTTTGATTATGTGGTTCAATGTTTTGAACTGGACTATATGTAACTTCTGATGGTGTGAGTTTTGTCCATGAATCCACATTCATTTCTGATGATGGTAATTGCTGAGGGGTTTCACTAAAGGGTACCGTTTTATACAGATTTTGGCCAGAATTGCTATTGAAACCTAATTTATTGGCATCATTATCAGTTATAGGATGTGTGTTGGATTTTGAAACAGAATTATCGGTCGATTCGGACATAATTAAGTTGATGGTTTGAGCATTGGCTAAAGCATTAGCAGACATTTGATAAACCGGATTAGAATTAATGGGCTTAAATTCTGAATTTTTCATCATGGTTTGAAGATTGAATTTTGAATTTTCTAAAAGATTTTGGGGTGCATTTGAAACGCTTCTAGTAGCTAGAGCAGGGTTAAGTGTTTCTTGAAGAAGATCTAATTGATCAATAGGAGCTATGTTGTCCTTTGTGAGAGATTCTGATTGAAAACCATTGAAGTCATTAGATTTATCTAAGAACTCCTGAATGGTTTTAGAAGAATTACTTAACGAATCTAATCTATTTTGTTTTTCTTCGATTGGATCAAGGAGATTTGTACTTTTGTTCAAACTTTTGATAAAGGTTTCTTTAAGAACCTTAACATCATTTTCAACTTTTTCAATTGTTGATTTTAACATTTTTAAATTGAACTGATAGGTTTTGTGGAAATTATCAGTTGTTTTTAACGGGGTTTGAGTTGTTGAAGAAGGTACATAAACCGGAACAATACTATTCGATGGAAAATGACCAAAAACTGCACCTAATGGAGTATCAGCGGTGAAAACTGGTCTCGCTATAATATTTTTCTTTGGCAAAGTTCCCATATTTTCTAGCAAATCTCGTGGAACTCCTCCAGGTACATATTTATTTTCTATCGATTGTACAGTTTTATGTAAAGGTTGTTTTGAAGAGGTGATGGGAGGTAACTTGAAATTATCAGTATTTGACATAAGCTCATTTGGAACTCCTCCAGGGACAAAATGAGAAACTTCTTTAACTGTATCCGTAGATAAGGTAGGTGTCGTAGTTTCAACAAAGCCTTTAGTTTCTTGGGTTGTTACAACAGTCGTTCTATCACTAGAGGATTCTTGAACATATGATGGCGAATTTATTGGTTTGGGAGGAATGTCAAATTCTTCTTTCTTTTGATATTTCACAGGATTTGAATTTGGCTTTGTTAGTGAGTCTTTATTAAGGTTCTTATCACTTGAAGGCGTAAGAGTTAACTCTGGTTTGTGGAGACTTTCTTTTGTATATTTTTGATGTAAACTACCAGGTAAAGCCATATTAAGTGTAGGCATAAAGTCTTTGGGGAAGATCATTGAAACTTTATCTGTTACCGTTGAACTCTCAAAGAATGCATGCATTTTAGTTGGCGTAACTATGGCTGCCTTAAGTTGTTTGGATGAAGGTGTTATCGATTTTGGAGAATTCACGGGGTAAAATACTGTTGGAGGTTTTGTAAATTCTTCATTACTAGCAGTTACCAACGAATGAGCTGTAGGAATTGACGAAACAAGGAATACGTTTTTCGTTGTAAGTGAAGTTACCGTAGGTGTAAGGGTTCCTATTCGGCTTTCGGAGTATTCATCGTCAAAGTTTGTAGACGTTCGTTTCTTTCCAGCATCAATAGAAGGTTTTTCAGTGAAGAAATTTTGTTGTGTTCTTATATCTTCATAATCTTTCGACTTTGATTTATTGTCTGATATTTGAGAACCAACCAACCAATCATGGTAATCTCTGGGGGAGTTTTCCACCATGACATTTGTATTAGATATTGTATTATCAGAAATATTTCGTCCATCTTGTTCAGACTTATTAAGCAATTCAAGAATAATCTTAGAAACTCTATCTTTGTCAGCCTTCGAGGGTATTGGTCTTACGGAAGAAGTTTCGAGTTTTTGTTTCAAAATTTGGTCAGCACTTTGAAGGATTGGAATTTGAGTTGAATATTGTGCTTCGTACTCAGATCCAATATCAATACTTGAACTCAATTCATTTTGATCATTTGAAGTTATGGAAAATTTGGGAGCGAAATTGTTTTGTAAAGTTGAATTTATTGGTGGTTTGGATAGCGTCACAGAATGTTGGTCTGTTAGAACTTCGAAAGCATTTACTTTGGAATTTGTATTTGGAAACAAATTCCTTTCTTTTTCAACTAAGGTTTCTAAGGGAGTTTTAAGATTTTGTTCCTGGGTTGTAGATAAACTTATGCTATTTTCAGTCGAAGAAATTTCAAAACTTGTGATAAGATCCTTATTAGTTGAAACCATGGGAATATAATCATTATATTGTTCAATTATTAGAGGCTTAGGACTAGAAACAGAACTAGAAATGTTTGAATCTTCTTGAGGAACAGAAGTTTCTACACCAACTTCCTTAATTTGATTATAAGAGTGTAGTGCTTCTTTAGAATGTTCTCGAGATATATTTGGCAATAAGAAATTTTGACTACCACCTTGGTCGTTTGAAAGTCCTGATGCAAGTATTCCTTCAATATTTTTGTAAGAAACTTCATTTTCTAATTTGCTATTCGTACTAGAATTACTGATTTCTGATAAATCAATGGGAGCAGCATTTTCATGCAAAGCGCTTCCTAGTTCTTCTGTTAAATTAAGAAGAGCACCCTTTCGTGGGACTACATGTTGATCGGTTTCTAAATATTTATCGGTAATTCCACTGCTAAAACTTGTATTCAAAGTTCTTATTATTGGATCCAAGAATATTGGTTGAGAATTATTATTTGTTATATTTTTATTTGAAAACGAATCTTGAGTTTTTGCCAATTCTTGACTGATAGTAAAAACTGAATCAAATTGTGATTTAATAAAAGCGGGTATGGTAATATTTCCATTATAAGACGTACCATTCGATAAAGGATTATCGATAGTTTGAGGCTTCGTATTCGTTATACCATTTTCATTTTCAAGAGAAATAGAAGCAGTGAAGTTTAGAACGTTGCCACTTTCTTCTGCTCTTAATAGAATCGAAGGTGAAAAATCATCACTTCCATTGTTTCGAACAGAATAGTTTTGTTTAGATTGTAACGAGCTGTTTTCTAAAGAAAATACCTCTGAATAAATGGAAGAAGTCCAGTTTTCTTTAGAAGATGTCTCATTTTTACCCTCGGAATCATTTGGTCTTAAATCTTTTTCTTGAGTATCGTTTTCAAGAACTTGAAGTCCACTTGGTGGAGGTCGTTCCAAAATATTCGTATTTTTTACAACATTATGATCAATATTTTTATTAGCTGCATTTGGCGAATGATATTGATCTGAATCTTCAATAGACGTATTTCCGGACGTATTTTTTTGAACAATTTCCACTTGAACTGTTCCCGGGTATTCGTTTTGAGAAACGTTCAAAAACTCATTCTTTCGAGATGGTTCGAAACTGTTTGAATCATTACTGTAGCTATTTCGAGAACTATTAACATTATATTGATTAGTTTGTTCTGAAGAAATAACTATTGGTGTTTGAAGTGTCGGTGCTTCAACTGCTATTGTATTGTTTTCTAATGATATATTTAAATTATTATAAAAATTCTTAGAAACATTTTCAATGAGATCTTTTGTTGTTTCACTCAAGCTAGAATTGAAGCTTTCTTTTTCTAATTTCTGTTCTTCTTTAAAATCTGAGTATTCTAAAAATTCAACATTATAAGCAATTTTCTTTTCCGAAGATGAATTTTCTGAGTAGTTTGACCCTGATTCAATTTGTTCTCTATTACTTCCACTGCTACCATCACTGTGAGGCTGTGTGGAATTAAGAAGTTCTAGAGACAATCCTTTAAACTTATCTGTATTGTTGATTAAGCTAGTAGGAAATCTGTTTTCAGATTCAATAGAAAATTTAGGAACCGTTGAAGAATCATTTTTATGTTTATCAAAATCTTCGTAATGGATTAAATTTTCAAATTTGAATTGCGAATCATGAAATCCATTAGTTTTATTAGAACTTATTAGGGAATCTAACTCCTTAGGGCTTACTTGAGAATTACTAATATTTACTGCTTTTTCCAGACCGTTCTGAGGACTTAAATATTCATCTTCTCTTCCGATTGGAGTAATGATATCAGAAATAGAAAAAGACTTTTCTGAAGGTTCTTTGAAGTTATAGAAGAATACATTAACTTTGGGATTTTCTAAAGACTCCAGATTAGGAGATTCTAAAAGTTTAGTCTCATTTCTAAAGTTTATGACTGGAGTCAAAGTTTCCTGTAACGTTGATGAGTTATTCAAAATCAATTCTCCAGTAATGTTTTTATGAATATCAATATTTTTTAAGGAATTATTCTTTGACTTTGATTCTTCAATTAGCTTTAAATTGTTTTTTTGTGACGCCTCAGGAAGGTCATTCCATGAGTCATTGTTCATACTTGGATTCGGACTTGAAACTTCGTGTTCTTCAAATTGTTGGAAGAATTGGTCAACACTTAGAGTTTTGTAACTTGTGTCAGAAGTATTGTTTTCTGAAAATTGATCATTCGCAATAGTAGGATTATAAATCGATAAATCTTTTTTATTTTCAATTTTGCCAGATTCTTTAACAACTGCAGGATCTGATGAAGGGAGACTTTCATTGTCAATTCCAGACTCATTTTTATTTTGTTGATTGTCTGATGTTGGTAAGTAAAACTCATCTCCAAGTTTTTCTGATACCTTAAGTTCAATGTCAGAAGTGAAATCACTTGAGGGAGAAGAAAGAATAACATTTAAATCAGTGACTTCCAAAGGTATAGATGTTGTAGCAAA
The DNA here is from genome assembly GCA_951394125.1 of Epistrophe eligans. Taxonomy (NCBI): domain Eukaryota; kingdom Metazoa; phylum Arthropoda; class Insecta; order Diptera; family Syrphidae; genus Epistrophe; species Epistrophe eligans. The sequence goes on along the minus strand of OX596031.1, from coordinate 12,510,023 downwards.
AGTATTAATGTCTAAATTATTTGTTTGACTATTGCTTATAGAAATAACTTGATTGGAAGAATATTCTTCACCGTTTGAAATAGAAAGGCTATTAATTGATTCGTTATCTTTACTTAATTCTATTGAATTTTCTGTTGTCACCTTCAATTTTTTTAAGTCGGAAACAATATCATTTCGAATTTGATTTATATTATCGTCATTTATCTGATAAGGTTGCAAAATATGTAGTGCTTCAATCTGTTCAGTTACTGTTGGTTTAAGTTCATGATTATTAGAATCTATTGCAGAATCATTCGTGGAATTGTCTGCAACAGCATTTTGCATACCTAGTTTTTCACTAACCTTATGATTGGGAACGAATGAATCCACTTGTTTGGAAGAATTCTCTTCACCAATCGAAGCTAAGAGTATTCTATTTAGTTCAATATTATTTATTGAGTGTATTGATCTTTCTGTAGAAGTTAACTCTTCTGATAAGTTTAAGCCCTTAACAAATTCGTGATTTATCATATCGAAATCAACTTGATTAGAGGAATTATTTTCAACGTTTGAAGCAAAGATTCCTTCAGTTGAAATGTTATTTTGAATAAGATCCATCGGACTTTCTGTTGAAGAAGATTTACCTGATAAATTCCAGTCAAATTTTGTATTATTAGGATAATTTTGTTCATCAAGGTTTAAGACATGAACAGTTTCCACTTCGATTGTAGGTCTGATTGGTTCATTTTCGACAGTAGACAATCCAACTGAAGAATCTTTCATGAAAACGTTCTTGATCTCATCTGTAATGCCTTCTTGTTTATTTCGATCGTCAAATAAACTTATGTCTTCATTAAATGAAACTGTGGCCTTGCTTAAATCACTCAAACTAATGTTAGTCTTTTCAGATGGTTGTTGTTTTTCAGATGAAGATAAATTTTCATTTATCTCATAAAAAACTACTTTCTCTTCATTAAGACCGTAAGAAGGATTGAAATCAATGTTGGAATTTAATTCATTTCTTTCAGGATACATTTGACTTTCCGTTCGAAATACTTTTTCTTCATTGCTAATTGTTCTCACAGAATCCTCAGCAATTGGCTTTTCTATTTGTAATATCTCAGAGTCAACTGATGAATTTAAAATTTCAGATAAACTATTTAAGTTGTTAGTCTTAGAGGTCGCAGTTATGATTTGAGAATCAAAATTTTTATTAACAATAGAAAAACCTTCAGAGCTGTTCTCAATGTGATCTCTTGGACTAAGTTCTTCATTATTTAAAATAACTTCTGGAGTAAATTCTTTGGTTGAAGAGATTATATCACTAGAATTATTAATAGATTGAAGAGAAAATGACTTCAAATCTCCATCTAGAGATTTAATCACTTTGGTTTTAGTAGAAGGCAATGTTTCTGTAAGGTTATTAGAGGATTCTTGCTTACCAACAACTAGGTTTAATGTAATACTATTAGGATGAGAAATTGGAGATCCAACTGAGGAAATTTTATCATTAGAAACTATTAAAGTTTTAGGAGTATTCAGATTGAATGGTTGAAGAACTTCAGGTTTGAAGTTAATATTAGCTGAACTTTTCTTGAAAGATTCCGGCTTATTGGATAAGTTGTTGGAATCATGTTCAATAGTCAATTGGTTCAATAATTTATTTTCCTCGATTTTCTTGGAATCAACATTAGTGTTCAATACTTCAGAATAAAAGTCATGAGAATATACGTCATTAGAATTTTCATTTTCACTCAAATTAGTTACACCTTCCAAAGAAATATCTTCCTTATAGGTATTTGCATTTTCAGAGTTTAAAGACAGATCAGAAATAATGACTGAATCATTTAAAACTGTAGATATTCCCGTATAGCTTTCTATTGTAGGCTTACGATCATTAGGAATTTCTGAACCTTTATCAATGTTTTCTGCCATAGGTTTACGTTCATTAGATTCGGGATCCTTTTCGATGTTTAAGTGATTGGAAGTAATATTGCCTTCTAGTGTCTTGGAATCAAAATATGATTTCGAACTTTCAGAACTATTGTCAGCAGAAAATGAATGGTTGAAGCTACCATCTCCACTAGACTTTAAATTACTTTCAAAAGAAATTGTTTCTTTGTCACTTTCACTTTCAAAGTTTGATAATGAGGACTGGTCCTTAGTGTCGTGTAAGAGTAAAGAACCATTTGAAATAGAAGTTATTCCTACTGGAATATTTTCCGATTGTAATATTCGATTAACAGAATTATTGTCCTTGGAAAATTTATGTTCCTCGGAAATTTCGGAATCTATTTTCGAATTTAAGTGACTGTTCCCTTCGGGTGTTTTGAAACTAATATCAGAAGTCAATTCTTTAGATTTATTTTCCTGCGAGGAAATTCCTTTCAAGCTTTCATTATTTGAATTTAGAATACTTCCTGAATTAACTTCTTCAGAGTGTTGTGTTGTAGTAAAGCCCTTATCGTCACTAGAATTAACTGTGTTCTTTTTTGAAGAATTATCGAAAACATAACTGTGGGTAGAATCAAGGTCGTCAGAGATTTTGGAATCAGAACCGAAGAAGCCTTCAGATTTCGTTTCACCATTTGGTGATAAACCATTTTGGTAATTATCAGAAATTGAATGCAGCAAAGACTTATTTCTCAACCCTAAATTTCCATCATCTAGTAAGCTTAAAGTTTCATTTTTGAAGTCCGATACAAAACTGTTTGAAAACTCTTTTTTCGGTTTGGAAGAATTTCCAAAATACTTTGAAACATTTTTTATATCGACTGGTGTATTAGAAACGTCTATTCTAAGTTTTTCATCTCTGTCAGATGTAGTTGACCTTAAGGTTGTTGAGGAGACAATAACTGTATCGTCATTTATATCTCCTGAAACTTTGTTTGAATTAGGATTTAAAGAAGTCGAATCTTGAGAAAAAACAATATTCCCAAGATTCTTATTTTGACTAGTCTTAGGCTTCTCCTTCTTATCTAACGATGGAATTAAATCTTCTGACTTAAACAATAAAGATGTATTCCTTAATGGAGATACCGTTGTATAAATGTCAGAAAATTGCTCAGACGATTCTAAAACGCCCTCTGGGAAGACAATATGAATGAAAGGTGATTCGATGTTTCCATTTTCAGAATCATTTAGAATCGTTTTTGTCGCAGAATCGACCTTAAAAGCTTCAGAATCAGCTCTTTCCCCACTTAAACTGACATTCAGAGTTAAATTAATTGATTTATCCAAAATAGGTGAATTTTTAATATCAACCAAATCAGTTTTAGGCTTATCCAAATTGGCTTTTGTTTTATAATCACCATAACTATCAAAGCCTTTGAACTCACCATCATGATCATTATAACTATTGCCACTACCTTCTTCTGTGTCAAAATCAAATCCATCATCGACAATTTTCAAACGATCCTCAGGATCCATAAAATAATCACTATTAGCTTCCGAATCGACTTCCGATTCTAAAATACCAAAATCAATAAATTTCGACTCCCCATCACGCTTCGGTGTAGCTGTTTCAAATCCTTTAATTGGATTTTCAACAACAATACCATGCGTACGATTCACCACCTCAGCTAAGTATTCCTTTTGAACAGCATGATTGACTTTGTGCATTGTGGACGATGAAAATGTGTGTATGGGAAATAGTTTTGTTGTTGTATTTGGAATGGCCATCTCATAATTAATTGGATACAATTTTGTACGTTGTGATTTATCAAGTTTTCTACCTTTATTGCCTGCGAATATGCTACCAATACCAACATTGGCATATGATGTGTCAAATTGTTTCGAAATGACATTTTCATCATCATTATTGTTGTTGATGCGATTTGGTACCACTGAACCTTTTGACAGGAAGAAATCGTCTATGGTGTCTTTTTTCTGTATAATAAAGAAAGTAAATTTAATTGAAGAAATTTACTTTTGTAAAAAATTTTTACAAAACTTTGTCTTACTTTCTCTTCACTTGAGTCGAATAGAGTATTTTCCGAAACATCTTCCTCTTTATTTGCTGGGATTGAATTTTCTTCGATGACATTTCTCACTGTGGTCAAACTTACCACATTTGAAGATCTTGATGGTAAATCTGCCTTAATGTACTTTCTCTTGAGTAAATCTAATAGAACTGCATTCTCCTATATTTGTTTTATTTGTTTTGGAAAATATAATTAAAATATTAATATTAAATCAAAAATAATTTTTTTTTTTGAAAAAGTTGATGCTGATTTTAACTTAATAATAAATTAATCTTAAAACTAAAATCGTTTTATTTAAAATGAATTTTGTTAGATCTGATTTGTTAGATTTTTTTTTAATTTTTGAATATTTTCTTTTTTACAATTTGTACAAGTTATTTAATTCAAAAAGTCTCATTTGGTGAAATTGAAACTGTTATTTTGTATTCTTCAAAAATAACGAATTTTTCTATAAATTATAAATGGTTTGTGTATTTGGTTTATCTTCAATCGGTAATGAACCGGTTGAGGAATTATTTTAGACATGAACCAATTATTCGAGATAAAACGTGAATAAATCGAGGACAATGCTTGCCAACTGATGCAAAATTAACATGTTCATACGGTAATATGTGTCATAGTTAATTAACTCGTCATTTTGCGGTAAAATCAAAACGTCAAAAGATACTTATATTCATGCACACGAGCCGCTTGTTGATTGTGTAATCAACAAAAGATATTTAACAATTTATTTGTGAATGATAGTACTAGATTATAGTTTTAATCTACTCATAAGTACTTTTTTCACTAACAAGTCATGTTTCACAAATAGTTTTTAAACTTCAAAAACTTTATAAAATTGTTTAAAAACCACAGTTTCATTCCACCAAATGCCGACATTTTTTGATTAAAAATGTTTGCGCACATAAATTCGTGATGCAAATTATATTTATTTAATTCTAAATCAATCCATACCGTATTAGATTCAAATAGAATGGTAGAATTCAATATATTATCCTCATTTTCACTTAGCCATTGCATAAGATTCTCGTCATCAGTGTTAGTACTTAAAGCTGAATCAGTATTACCACTTTCTGTTGTTTCCTTAATACTATTTCCCCTTCGACCACTACCAGTGGCAAAATTATTTGGCACCTCTGTACTTGAACTTGAACTCGAAGAACTTAATATATGATTACTCTCAATTAACCGATGTGAAGTTGTACTACGATGTGTAGTTAGTAGTAAGCTGCTTTGGCTGGTTCGATATAATTCACTAAATGGATTGAAAAGCATTTTCGGATCGATATCGACCACTTCTACATCCTTGGACGAATCAACTATCATCAGTGTGCCATTTGGATACTTCCGTACCACAGTTTGATTTGGCAAAATTCCATAAACCATAATGCCAATGTCAAGTTGACGTGACAATTGAGGGGGTCGTTTTCGGACAACCGTATTATTTGGCAAAATGCCATAAACCGAGAAATCTTGAATGGGTTTTTGTTCTGTTATTGTTGTTGTTGATGATGTTGTTGATGTAACATTTGACAGTTGTTGTTGGTTATTCTCTGGTGACACTAGAGTTACAGTAGTTGTTGGTGAAACAGGTTTTGTTGTTGTGGAACTTGTTTGGGTTGATGTTGAGATCTTGTTAGTTGTGCTTTGAACAGATCCAGCGGGTAAAATTGGTATACGTCTGTTGCCAAAACGGGATCGTATTGTTGTTGTGATTTCAGTTTGAACTGTTTTAAATGGGCTAGTTTGATCGTATTTCTGTGTGGAACCTAGGATACTATTTAAATGGATTGGTAAGGACTGGGTACGAATGGATGACTGTGGAGAAGTAGTGTAATCAAGAGTAGATGTATCTTGTTCAAGAGTAGTTGTAGTTGGAATGGGTGTATCTGTGGTTTCGCCACCAGTCACTTTCGGATTTTCCGAAAAAGTACTAGATAATTCTAAAGTGCGATCGGTTGATGTGCTTCCAGTAATAGAAATCGAGGGATATGTTTGTGTACCAAAGAACGTGTTTATGTTAACTGGTCGGCCAGTTGTCTGCTTCTTTTCTACACCTACAGGAGTTGTTGTCGATTCGGGTCCCTTATAGATTGGATGCACCTCAACAGCTGGTTCTGTATTTTGATTAACCTTCTTTGCTTGAATTGTAAAAAGATCGAGAAAAGATATCGTGACCGGTGGCGATCCCGTAGAAGGAGGACTAAAAGTAGTAGTTATAGGAGGAGAAAGTGTAGTAGAAACATCTGTAGGAGTACTGTTTGTATCCAGTGTTGCTGTTGTTGTTTCTGTAGTATTTTCTGTAGTTGTTGCCATTGTATCAGAAGCATTTTGTACGGAAGTATCCAAAAAGTTACTTATAGCTGAAATTAGTTGCGGTCGTGTTATCAAGCTACTACCAGGAGTTGTTAGTGCATCTGCCAGAAATGGCATTGGTAGACTTGTTGGCGGATTACTTGCTAGTGTGGTTAGTTCTAATAGGTTAGTGCTAATATTAGTAAGGTTGGTGTTAATAAAAGTAGGCTGAGTTGTTAAAGCGGGTAGGGAAAGAGTAGTGAAATCATTAAATTCAGGGGTTGTTTGTTCTGTTTGGGATCTAAAAAGCAATGTAGTAGTGTCTGATGTGTATTGAGGGACTGTTATAGTTTCTAGGGAATCACTGGTATCAATGGGTAGGGTAGTTGTTGGAGTGAAAATTGTTGTGGATTGATTAATTTCCACACTATTTAGTAAACGCCCATCGCGATCATTATTCGTTATTGCATTAGTAGTTGTTGATGTATTTTCATCATCCATTACATCGGTAATGGGATCATGTGTATTTACAGTGGTTGATGATTTGGAGGCAATTTTTTGCTCCGGTACCTGAATTATATCTGGAAGTTCAGTTGTTGATGTTGTTGTTGTAGAAGTGGTTGTTGTTGTTGTAGTTGAAGTTGTTGTTGATGGAGTTTTCGATAAAATATCAGCTAAAGCTTCAAAAATTGAAACTGTAACAGATGATTGGGCTAATGGTTGTTCCTCGCCGACACTCTCTACACTTATTTCACTTCGTGTTAAACCACCAGCTACTGGTTCGACCATATTCCAAACACCAGCTGTGCCATCGTATACTATACCATCAAAATTGCTACCGGATTTATTGAGATCGTGGTTTTCAAGATTGTAAGGTGTAACTTGGTCAAGCTGGGACGGTATCTGAAGGAAGAATAAAAATCAAAAAAAAAAAAAACATTTTAAAAAATATTTATTAGTAAAATAATGATGAAAAATAATTTAAGTTCGGAATAATGTACCTACCATGATTGTTTAATGGACGATTATAGAATAATTGGGATCTTATTTAAAATGATGATTTATTATAAAAAGTTAATATTATTTATCTATTATTTATTTATTTATTTATTTATTTATTTATTTATTTATTTATTTATTTGTTTATTTATTTATTTATTTATTTATTTATTTATTTAGTTATTTATTTATTTATTTAAAAGATCCGTTTTGTTTTGACAATTAATTTGAATCACTGTATCTGCAAGTTGCATAAATTTGAAAAATAGTTGAAAACTATTCTTGTCAAAAAACAGTTTAGTCACAAAAAAGGAACTACGGAATATATTATGCAAATTTACTACTTTCTTTCTTGGCAAATAGCAGTTTACTCACAGAAAAAGAGTAGAGATGCCCTCAATATTCGTTGATTCTATCAATCATAAGAATAATATAATCTTCTTCTATTAAGTCATAAAAGGCCTTACTTTTCCACGACCTATAGGGCGAGGCAAAATAAAAACAAAGCAGTTACCTTTTGACATTTTAGCAACAAAATTTTCCAAAACAATAAATAAAATCGATAATTAGACCCGTTCCCGTTCTTTTTTTTTACCATATTTGAGAACTCGTGTCAAGTTTTGAAATTGACGGAACCCCTAATTCTGCCTCATTTATAATTGGTCTTAAATTCAGATAGGGGAAACTTTTTGTACTTTAGATGTTAAAGTTTTTCAGAAGTCCAACGCGTTAAAAGTTTAAACTTAAATCCCAGAAAATTCCCTGCAACAGGCCTATTTTTTTTGTTAAATCCCAAAATTGTATATTGAGACTTGATGAATTTATTAGAAGCCAAACATTAGTACCTATTCCAATGCTCAAAAATAAACTCAATTATTTTATTTTTATTTTTTACTTTATTAATTTTTGATAAATATATTTGTATTAAATTAGTGTTGCACTAAAAATTTCCAATTATTATTATAAATAAATTGAGCCAAAATATTACTCACACAAAATGATAATAATTTTAATGTTTTATTTATATAGGCATATGAATTAATTTAAATGATGTTAACTACAATAAAAATTAATAACAAAACCAACCACCAATTCAAAATACACCAGAATTATATGAAAAAAAAAAAAAACAAAACATAGCAAAAACAATAAATTAAACAAAACAAAACGAAAAACAAAAACAAAACAAAATTCTCCTCTCTCGCCAACTTTATTATCCAACTTGGCTTATGCGTTTATTACTCCAATTGGTTTGAATCAAAGACAACGAGGACCAAATTTCATTCAGATCGTGTGGTATCTCCGTGGTAGTTGGTGGCGTCACAAAACGCCTTTGGAGCTCTGTCGTTTTTATCAAACTCTTATGCAGAGCATAAGATGTTGGAGCATGATGTTGTTGGACTTGTTTGCGATTTGGTAATGGTGGTGTTGGTGGTTGTGGTTTTTGGATCTGATTGCCGATGACCGGTTTCAGAATGCTGTGTCTCCTTAGTTTTTGTAATTGTGCCGATTGATGGTAGCTATAGGTATCTGATGGGGCATTCCTTTCCTGGTAACTTGGTCCCATTAATGGTGGATGGTTTATGGACCACTCCCATATAAAAGCCTTTAAAAAGCGTTTCGAATGGATTTCAATTGTCATAGGAAATTGAAATATTTATGCAATGCAGAGTGATATAGAAAAAATATTGTATTATGTGTGTGTTAGACCAATTAAGCAAAATGATGTTGTGTGGCATGCAATTGGCAACACTTTTTTTTTCCTTATACAAGTTTTATCTTTTTTTTTTTTTTTTTGTACGCACTTTTTGTCATTTTGTCAAGTGTGTCTTATTTTTATAATAATTAAAAAGCACGATGAACAGTAGAGAAGCATTATACGTGTCAGGCTAATATTACAATCAACACCATCATTGGCGCTGGTACCGATTCACAATTTCTTAATTTGGAAGCAGTTTACTAAATTTTTATTTATTTTAAACACTTTTAAATTAGTATCGCCTTAAACCTATTTTTGAATAAACTGCAACTAAACACACCTAAATTAGTGACAGTTCGTGGAAAAAACTAAACAAACACACCTTTTTTGACATAAATAAATGTCAAAGGGTCATTTGGAATTAGTTCAATGCTAAATCATGTTAAGTAGGTATTTGATGGTTTAAACTTTATTTATTTTAACTTTATTGATATATTTCAGAGATGTTAAACTCGATTATAATACTTTCAAAACCTTTTAAGCTTGATATCGTACCAACAAAGTTTCTGCATCTTATTAAATCGACTGAAATTTAGCGCCATTGGGTTCAAAAAACAAATTTTATTTCATCATTAGACAAATGCTGTTAAGATTTGAATTTATCAATTTCAAGTTCTAGACCCAAAGGATTCGATAATGTTTAAAGTTAAAGTTACTGTCGGCCACAAAATAGTTTAATGGCTCATATGATTCAAATAAAATATAATTCAGGAATTTGAGGAAAAAAGTTGGAGAAAAAACGGAAATCTGTGGAATACCTGCATTTATTTTTTTGAATTCCAAACTTTTAGTTGTTGATTGACGTTCCCATGACCTTACCTTTGCGAGAGTGAAAAAACTTTGTAATTTTAAATTTCTCATTCGTAAATGTCAAACGCAACAGAATGTAAGAAACTGTCAAAAACTCATACAATGAACCATATCCTTACGTGTAGGCAGTAAGAAACTTCACTAACGTAAGTATATGTTATTCAAAAGAAATGGTCAAATTTTTTTTATTACTTAAAAAGGATTCTATAAAAATTCTTAAAAACAGTAAATGATTGCTGACAACCTTGATAAGTATACGATAAGTTAGACCATTTTTCTTCCATCACCCAAAAAAACATTACAATACTAATACTTCTTCAACCACAACCTATACAAACAATTAAAGTATACAAATACAAAACGTTAAGCGAATAAATTTTATGAAAAAGTCAATTTCGTCTTTGTCCCGTCAAAGTCAAGTGTTACCAATTGAGTTAGACAAAAACAAAATAAAACAAAAAAAAAATATATAATTTTGTGTTCATGTTAGGTTTGACATTGATATGTTAAGTTTTATGAAATGATATGACATGATGGTGGTATTTTGAATTAAGTAATGTTGGACAACTAATGTTTGGCTTCTAGTTGTTTTTTTGAATTTGTAAAATTTTGATGATTTTTGAAGTCTTTTGGAGAACTTAATTAAACGAATAAATATAATCTCTATAAGAAAAACTACTTACAGGCTCAGTGGTCAAAGCTGGAATAGTTGGTGTGTAAATTGGTTTTGATGGTTCTAATTTCTGTTGGTATCGACTGAAAGCATCACCACGATATCGAGAACTGAATTTTTGTTGTTTTGGCTAAAATAAATTTTTTTTATTAATTAAATTCACTTAAATTAAAAATTCAGCTAAGTAATTTTAATCGGCAAACCTTAGGTCTTGCATCTACAGCCGGTCTATCAAGTGCTAAATTTCTCGATTTTGTAATTTGTAAAGGTCGAACTGGCTGTGGAGCTGGACTGGTATGGATAACTTCATTATCATATTTAATGACTTCATCTGATGTCGATGAAGTTTTTGTTCTCAAAGATGGAAATTGTAATCGACTGTTGAATCGGTTCTTGAATTTTGTTCGTGCTGCAAGAACTTCTGGTTTTTTGATAGGTTTTGAAGTTGTCGTGGGACGTTGTGTTGTTGTTTTTGGCTTTGGACGATATGGCTCAGCTCTTCGAGGTAAGAATAGAGGTTTTGATGCCTTTGAGGATTCTTCAATTTCATTTGGTTTGACTTCAGGTGCATTATCTTCTATTGAAGATTCAGTCCTTCTATTTGATTTGAATGGCAGCTTTGGAGTATCTTCACGTTGTAACTCATTCGAAGGTTCTTTCTTTCTTGACTTAATTGCTGCCTTATTAATTTTTACTTGAGCTCTCAATTTCTCGGCATCACTACGTCTAGATTTTGGTGGTTCTTCAATTCGAATTGCACTTTCTATGTTTTTTTCGGGACGTGGTTCAATACGTTTAGTTTTTAAAGCAGCTCTAGATGTATCTTCTCGTTTTAATTCTACTCTATTAACTTTGGGAATTGCTCGAGAAACTTGAAGAATTTCATCGCTTGTCTCTTGACTCGTTTGTTCCAGGCGACGAAGTCTTTCTACTTGAGCCCTAGGGGCTTCGTAAACCTCATTTAATTTTGAATAAGTTTGGTCTTCTTGTATCGGAAGGTTGGGATAGTTTTTTGGTAATAAAGCTGCACTTGGTTGCTGTTTTCTTAACAGAAGTTTAAAATGCTCTGGATAATTCTCATCTTCTAGTTGGTCTTCATCTAAGGCTTTGGATTTCCTTTCACTTGATTTCACTTTTGATGCACCTCTTTTAATTGCAACATTTCTCCAATTGCTGCCTGTTGTTGCAACAGTCAATGGATTTTCTGACGAAATTAGCTCATCAGTTTGTTTGGTTACACTTCGTGATGTATAAGTTCTAACTTTTCGAACACTTTCAGTTGATGGTCCATCAGATGGCACATCAGATCTTCTCCGAATACTTCCTGATGATGATGTAGCTGGACTTGTTGATGATGGTACTGACTCTGATCGAGTTTTACTCCTCCTTATGACATTTGTTCGATCTATACTTGACGTTGGTAGTTCAACTTTTGTTGGTTGATCACCACTACTTGTTGTTGGAGCTGGATTTATGCGTTTTCTTGAACGAACCAAAGGAATAGCTTCCGTCGCTTCAGCGGTTAATTTACGAGAAGACCGATCATTTGCTCGTCCTCGATTACCCCGTTGTACGGATCGAGAAGGTTCCTTATTTTCTTCTATCGTTAATGGTATGGCAGATGGGATAGCAGCTCGAAAGCGACTTGATGCTCTGTGCGATGCAGAACCTCGGGCTTGATTTGCTAGACTAACTATTTCAGGACTGTTGTTTGTTACGACTTCATCTTTTTGCATAGACACACCAAATTTCACTCGACCTCGTTGTTGTGCCTGAAAAAATAAATAATATTGAATTAAAAAAAAAACACCAGAACCGCAAAATGACAAATAATATGAAATTGTATTTTTCGAAACGATAAAATTTTATAAGATTTATATTTTATATATTGAATACTGAAAATCGGGGAGGCTTCGCAGTGGAAATATCTTTGTTAAAAAAGTTTCTATAATTATATTGAAATAGATGGAATTAAGTATTTAATCTGGACTAATAAATATATTAACCGTAAGTGTTCCAAGATAAATGTCATAACCACTATTTTATTTAACACAATATTTCAAAAGGCAAAGCTGCCTCTTGTAATCTAATAATTGCAAACATTTAATATTCAAACTATAGAACTTCTCAACTAGTTTACCCTTAAACTTCAACTTTCAATGCCATTTGTAGATGTATTTTAATTTATGCAACCTTTACTGGCTAAACACTATAACTGGTATAGGTACTTATATTTTGCGTTTAAAAACCAATTGTCACTTTAAAAGCTTGTTTTATATCTTATGTTGCAACCATCTATTAACTTTATAATATAGCTACTCGAATTCAATGGCAATGCAATACCTCTGCCTCAAGCCTTGGACTTCAACGAGGGAAAAAAAACCAATACCAATTCTCTAATCAACTGTAACTAATTTAAAATCTTTTTTTAAGTTAACTTATTCTATGCTTGTATCTGATTACCTATAGCTACTGTATCTTAATGTATATATGGTCAATTTGCGATTATATTTTTTAATTAAAAATATATAAAAAGAAAAAACTAGTAACTTGTTGCAAAGAGAAACTCAAAGCCAAGCCCACCCCAATTGGTGTTATACATATTTTTTTTTTGTTTCTGTTTTAATTTCAAAACCCAGGTTTAAGACTCTGAGAGTTCCGTTCTGCGCTTGAATTTAATCAGGTTTGAACCAAACTATATTGAGAGTTCATTGAACAATTTTTCGCAATAAATTACATGCAATATATTTAGTTCCGTATGTGTACCCTCAATAATTTGTATGAAAATAAATTTGTGGCTACAAATTTTATGTTGAAGTGACTGAAGTATCTACTATTATTATTTGAAACTGGTTGCAGGGTTGCCAACTTAGAGTTATAAGAATGTGTTTTTTTTTATTTAAAATTTTTGAAGCAAATCAATAATTTTCAAAGCTTACTTACTATACCTATTCAGTTATAAAGAGTAATAATAGATACTGTACGTTTTCATTAGTTCCGAAATGAGGTTATATAAATGTAATAAATTTTTTTTGACAGCTACATATATCAGTCATTATGAATTTTTTTGGGCCTTTAATAAGTTATCTTTCTTAATTTATCTATCTGTTTTTGAAGTTATTCTTGGGGCTGAACATTTTCCTATAGAGATGTCACTTGTCACTTTTTGAGTGACAGATCTCATTTTCTGAACACGCCAAATGCTTAATAGATCTGTTTGTTTACGTCAAATATTTTGCACAGTTGGACAAATTGTCTAAAATTTCTGTTTGTTAACTCAAAAAAATTGCAACAAGAGAGAGCAGAATGAGAGAGTAAAAAATTTCCTCCTCTATTGGATAATTTGCAAATTTCTGCTACACAAATTTCGGTCTACAAGGAGTGTCAAAACTGTCAACTACACAGCTTTTAGAGTCTGTCACCTAACGATTACTAAGAATATACAAAAAAATCATTTCAGTATTCTTCATCTTAATTTTAAATCACATACGGCCAAACTCGACGTGTCGCAACCGGTAATTTAATAGTTTCTATAAATTTAACAGTTTTAAAATTAAAAGATTCAAAATAAATTATCACCGTTTAACCGTTTTGTAGAGAAAAGTGGCATTTGAGACATAAAGCGTTTCAGTGCGTTTGTTATGTTTTTGACAATTTTTCCCTCTCTGAGAATCAAAGTTTGACAGGTTTTTCACATTTTTTCTTAAAAAATATATCAAACAGACCTAATGACATGTGTTTTTCGTAAGGATGTCAGTGTCATGATTCTATTTGATGGTATACTGCCAATAACCTAATAAATAAATTAGCATTAATTTTGTTTCAACAAAATAGACATCAGAAGACGTTGTGTTGTGAGGCGCTTAATTATTACATCCGTCTGCAATGATGCTCGTCTAAAAAAATCCCGCAAGTTTTAAAATAAATCTCGTTCAATAAAGCTGGTAACCCTGCTTGTTACAGTTTTTTTTTGCAACACTATTAAAAGCAATCAGAAGGTTACTGAAGTGCAAAAAAACTAAACTACTATGTATGTAGTTGGTAGCTTACCATCAGCTTACTTAAAAACAAACGCATTTACTTATATCACGTAATAGCAATAGAAAAAAATTAAATAACTTTTTTATATTCAACGTCACAAAGTCATTTCTAAAAGTTGGTTTTATACTTTTCTTTTCTTATGCTGATCAAGTGACGCGACGCGACGATGGTGGCAGTGAAAGTGGTAAAAACGTTCTTTTTTGTGTATAGAGTAAACGAGAAACGACGATGGCGGTGACTCTTTTTTATATTTATCTGTTTACACTTTGAACATTTTTTTTATTTTTAAGCTATTATGTTCAATTATGCATTTGAATTATTGAAGCAGCCAAAGTAAAGAGACATATTATTAGTCTTTACATGTTTAAAACGATGTTGACGCCTGGTAATTGAAGACGAATGAGACGAATGATATATCTAAATTAAAAATTTAATACACAGAGTGTTTCGAATCAAACAATTTTTTTTAAGTAAAAAAACATTTTTAATTATTTTAAATTAAGTTTTATGTTTTTTGTTTGTTTTTGTTTGTTTTTGTTATTTCTTTGATTTTATAATATGCTACTGTAAGTGATGACCTTCGCCTTTCAAGGAAATTGCTTTTAATGGTAACACATTTTTTCTAGTGCTATTATAATTCATATAATGGCCATATATACAATCATATGATGTCGCACTCTGATTTCGATAGATTGTTGGCAGCTAAAATTAATCCTACACTGAAAAACTGCTTTTGAGTTAACTATAAGGTTCAATTCGTTTGCAGGATTTATTAATTCTGGTTCAACTCAGAGTTGAACTCTCAGGCACTGAAAACTGTCCCTTACAGGAACTACATTATTTATATTATTTTATTTAGGTGAAAATATTCAAATTTTCTGTATTTGGGCTATCAGGTTTAAAAAGAATGGTTCCTTTATATGACAGCAAAGGTTACACGATAGAATAATTTATTTTTATTTTGAAAAAAAGTACCTCTAAAGAAATTACATTTTGTATAATTAATTTTCAGGTTCTCTACTTTTGTTTTTGCTGAACCCAATTATAAATGGTACCTTTTATATACTTTTAAAAACTTGTGTTAAAAACCATCCCATCAACGTCTTTTTGAACTTGTTTCTAGTTGTTACTTTTATATACATAAATAAAATATTACTTCGCTCTTGTTGAAGGGAAATAAATCCTTTAAAAATAACCTTGAAGATTTAAGTTCTGATGAAGGACATAATCAAGCATCGTGATATAATTAGTTCCATGGTAAAAAAAAAAAACAAAATAATTATAAAGTTCATCCCCAAGGCCATATCCCATCGTTCATATCAAGGATGGCTTTAAATAAAGATATTCCTTCACTTTTCTTTCATTTATTTACCTTGAAATCAAAATACCAACTTGCAATTATTGTTTTTTTTTGTTTCTTCTTTATTGCAGTTTTACGTTGAACATTCACTTTGTTTTAAATTACATGCAATGGCCTTGACTTTCACTTGTCACTTTAAATAAGCCCTTTAAAAATCCTTAGCGATATTATGACCTCGAGAGCACTTGCATGAGAATACTTTCAATCTTGTTAAAATTGCTAGGTTTAAGTATATTAAAAGATTAGTTAAGCTCAAACCCATGAGAAAAAATTATTTTTATAAAACTAGTAGCACTCTTCTTGCGTTGCTTCGCTTAATTTTCAATGTCATTACTTTGAACTTTTATAAGTATCCTGTTTTTCCTGCTCTTTGCTCTTTTTCGCAAATATATAGCATCATTAACTTTCTTGACAGCTTGAATAACCCCAATTCTTCACTCAATTTTATAACAAGGTATAAAAAACTATTCTTTCTTCTCAACAAGAAAACAAAACAAAGCACATTCATTGATTCATTTCTAATTTGTTTAACTATTGTTTTCAATTCAAAAGCAAGATTATAACACAAACCTCATAACCCAGTGTCTGACTAACAAAACACCAGTAGGTATATGAATTTAGGTATTATCGAATTAACAAGTTTCCTTTTGTCAGTCAAATATTTCATTTTATATACACATATACAATATACATATCTACATATCAAATACAATGAAATCTAAGCCTTTTCGCTCGGGCTGCTTAAATTAATTAAATAATCGTTAGAAATGAATTTCCTTTCAAGTAAAGTATCTATATTACTTTTTTCAATATGAATTAACTTTACTTCAATGATTTTGAAGTACATTAACTTTAATACCTCACACGTCTGTCAGAAGATAATAAAAAAAAAAAAAAAACAAAAACATGAAAGAAATGCACGCAACTTCTGGCCATTGGGGTACACAATCACTACCGCATTTGAAGTAACGAATGAACTATTAATAAAATTGGTAGCTTACAGTTTGTTGTAGATACAACTTCAAATTTTCAGATACATGTGTACATATCCATATAATAATACCACACCACAAGAATATCATCGGTGAATGCGCGACGACCGGCGGCGGTAGCGGCGAAGCGCGTTTATTGCAACTCGTCTCACGAATTTCAAACATTGATTTACGCAATTCCAACGGGTTATTCGGCTAATCTTGTGCTATTTGTTGATGGTTGTTGGTTGTTAGACCAGGTTTAAATATTGTGAATGTTTTAACCGATATTTTGTTGCAAAGGAATGTGCTAAACAAAAATAATTAAAATATTCGAAAGTGAATGAACTCATTGAAAGTTAAGATAACATAATATGATGGTGTCTCACTTATTTACTATAAGTTTTCTGTAAAGCTTTTTCAATCGAGGGGAGGGGGGCTTAATTAAAATGAATTTACATCTCACTGCCAAAGTGTTAAGCCGATGTTTAGCCAAATGTAAACAAGCAATTAAATCATTTCATTTAGTTAAAACAAAAAAAAAAAACTGTAGACGCGATGCGACGACGACGCATTAAAAGAAAGTTGTAACTTGCAGAAATTCAATTAATGAGTTATTCTCATTTTTTTGGTTAACCTTCTGACTAAAATTTTTTTTTGTGCCTTTTTGGTTTTTTTTGGAAGTCGTAAAAATTTAATTGGTGAAGGGAGCACAGTTTTTGGCATAAAAAAAGGTCTCTCGGTCAGTAATAATATAAAGGTGGTAATGTGGTGTTCCCAATTGAAAGTTAAACCGGTTCGAAGACTTAGACTCGCTTCCTTTGATTTAAAATACAATACGAATGGGGAACTGACATAAATCAAAGCACCATGCATCACTGCAACGAACTATATATTCTGTCACCAAGGAGTCAGCTTTTTTCGGTGCAGCGCAGCTAAATCCAGAGACAGGTTTACAGTTTTTTGTTTTATTTATTAATCATTTTTGGTTATTGAATTTGCTGCCGGTAACAATCTACAATAAAACAGTGGGAAGAGACCGGAAAAATGTAGACACAATAACATAAGTTTATGATGATTCATTTTAAAATTAAGAAACTTAGATATAAAATGCCTTAAGTTTTCATTTTTAACTAATGCAAAATAGATAAATATTTAAATGACTGTACCAATAGGGAGGTGTCACCGAGTATATTAAATATTTATGAAAGTTTTAAACGAAAACAAATTTTAGCAGATGAAGGTTTTAGATCTTAGGCGTTCACATACGATATTCATGCTAGCGCGAGTGTACTGATGCAATTAAACAAAATTGCATTAAAAATTTAAGTCACTAAAATAAAATTAGAAAATCAAAAAATACAGCAGAGGAACTGTTTATTGAATTTCAAGTTTAATTTTTTTCCTAAAAAAAAAAGAAATAGTTTTAATTTACGTACACTATTTTTTGTATCCAAATCAAAGAGTTTTGGAGGAAAATATTTTTAAAAATAAAACAATTTTTAGAAATCTAAAAAAAATACTTGGGCATTTTGGTAAAGAATAATATTTTAACTTTTTTGAAGCTTCTACATACATTTTTGTATCTATCAAAAACAGTTTTAAGAACGCCCAAAATCACAAATTAGTTCTATGGGATGTACCGTTAATACACGTTTTGTGGAATTTTTTTTTTACTAAAAATCATGGCAAATTGTGGAAAACGTTTTCAATAAAAACAAAATTTTCCTTAAAACTTGAAAAAATTGTACGACGCAATTTAAGCTGTTATTTTTGGCCAAAAAGAATAAAAAATCTTGTGAGGGTAGTTTTCGCTAGAAAGATTTTTTTTAACTGTCATAATAATGATCCCCACTGTATTTTGTTTCAATTTTAATTGTGTGCGACCGACGACGTTAATGTTTATTTTCATTTCATATACCCAGCACCGTGCAACTTCAATTTGCTCGCCTTTTGGCCTGAAGTGTGCATATTGGGCCGTATATAGCTGAAGTCCAACACATCCCAATATGAACTATTGCACTGTTATTTTATCCCCCTGCCCCGCCTTAAGCCAAAGGGGTAACAAGTAAAATCAATGGAACAGATAGTCAGGAAAACAACTTTCAAAAATATCCTTGAGTTGGGACAGCATGTCGTTTATGTTTTGTGTATGGAACCACTGCCGCACTATTGTACTCGTATATACTATACCGCTGTTGTTATAAGAGTAAATTCTGCATTTTACGTTTTTTTTCTGCATTATATCTCGGTTTGTTATCTTGGCCATGTATCTTTGAACACTGGACCGATGTTTTTTTATTTTTCTCTGCCCAGTCATCAATGGAGCTGTATGTATTTACATTAAAATTATTGCAATATTGCTTCAAATTAAGTGTGTAAGTAATGGGGCATTTGCACTCGAAAATCACATGAATATTTTATGTGTGAGTATTATGTATGTGTCTATGATCATTTTGACTTGTCCAATGTATTGTAAAATGTTCATTGCATAATCACCTTTGAAATGATTAACCATGAATTGGAGCGATTTTTGGTTGCTGCTGCTGCTGTAAAACGTGATGCTTGAGAATATTGTGCTCGACAAGAATATCATCGAAGCACGCGATAAATTTTATAAAAGTGACAAGTTATCATTATTTTATGTCAGACACTTTATTGCCTTTATTGAAATATAAATTTATTCGGTGGGAAAATGATTTTAGAAACGAATGCAAAAAGAATTTTTTTTATAATTCATCGTGTGAACTTCGCAGGAAGAGGTAAAAGATACGTTTAGACTTTAACTTAATTTTGCGAAAAAAAATAACAATAATAAATTCTAAGATCTTCTCCTACATTATCTTGCTTTTAAATCCATAAAGTCAATCTATTTAAAAATCAAACGTTGTAAATCGAAAGAAAAATAAGTCAAACTTACTGATGGCAAAAAAAAAATAATTAAATACACATTGATGGCCACTGACCCAAAACACCCCAAAGGCATATAATTTAAATTGTTTTTATTTTTTTTTTATTTTTTCAGACCATACCTATCGATGAAAGAAAGTAGTTGAATTGATTCACATGTTGGTATGTTAACTGCTAGAGCAAATAGTTCCACCTATAGACACAAATAATATAGCCATAGTATAGGTACCTATAATAATGAGTAATGTAAAATTGCTGGTTTTTATGGGACAAATTGATATTTCCAATGGAAGACAAATAGAGTGCGTCATTTAAATTCATACATATAAATAAAATAGAAATCTTTAAATTTAAATATTGTTAATAATTTTACACTTTCTACTGTCACTTTCTATGAATGCTATAAAGAATGAATCTTTTTTTTTTAATTAATTAAGAACACATCACGAAATAAAGTTGGTTTAATATGGTTTGTCAAAATAATTAACAATTAGAAATATGGAGTCAAAGAAAAAGTTGAAGCTAAAAAAAGAAGGCAAACAAAAGTGATAATAGATCTTCAGAAGTGGCCGCTAATCAAAATCAAAAAATATAGTGAGATCCATTTTAGATTTGATTAGGTGTTTATCCAACACGCCTTATAGTAAATTATATTTTATATTATATATTACATATTTTTATATTTTATACATATTCATTTATTCAAGAAAATTAAAACATTCGCAACTCCAATATTTAATGAAGAACAAATTTAAATAAAAAAAATTCAGAATTTTACTTTTTAATTTGATTATTATTTTCCTGAAAATAAATCAATTTTTGATTGTTTAGTGTTAACATTTTTCATCAAAAAACTTAGTCATGACAAAAACTTTCCCCTCGAAAATTCAACGAAAGTAAATCTGTTTAAATAAAACGCGCATCATCCCAAGAATTTCATTGACCTCAATCCATGTATTTGAACAAACACAACAAATACAACTAAAAACGAATATCTTCTACCATCTCAATGGTGATGATCTTTTTTTTTCCTGATAATTTTAACCAAAATGAAGGTTAAACACCTTCTGAACTTTGTCTATCTTTATTAAATGAAGAAGATTTATAAATAAATGTTTGTACCTCAGCTCTTTTGTTTTGACAGTATAAGCTTGATTTTGTTATTTATAAAATTACACACTTTATTATAAGTTGTGATTATAATTTGATCCTAACATTATACTGTGGTATCAAAAAAATGTTAAACAATATAATTTTTTCGAACAAGTAACCTCAATTTAAAAAAAAAAAATGTGCAAACAAAATTTCCCAAAATTCTCACAACAAATCATTTTTTTGCTGTATGCATGGTTCCCTGTTTAATGGGCAGCAAAAAATGATTCGGATTAATAACAATCAATCATCTGGCATGTTACAAATGTGTCAGATGGTGTGAACTAAACATCAATTATGCAGACTCTCTTCGTGTTAATTTTTTTTTTTTACCTTATTGTAAATTGTCGTGGGTGAACCGTGAAAAAATCTGACTCAAAGTTGCTACTTAACATTATTTAATGTCGCATGGCATTAATTTATTTTTTTTTGGTTAATATTGTGAATCATCTGTTATATTTTTGTTTTACGATGTCTTCATAAAATTTGCATTTCAGTTATGTTGAAGGTATTTTCGTAGACTCATGGTGGTCAATAAAAAAATACCATTTTCAATTGTACTTTCGCTATTATTATTTTGTGTCATGTAATTTTGTTTTTGTTTTCTGAGCAAAGCTTTTATTTAAATGAAAGGTCGTCACTATTTCAGCATAGTGAATATTTTTGATTGAATAATTTACTTTTTAATAATGTTATGCTTTTGCTCATACAAAATAGAAAAAATATATACAGTTACTGGTTTTGCGCATATTTTTAACATTTGTTGCAATTTATAAATTTTGTTAATGTAAATGTGCTATCGCAAACTGCTCGTTAAGCCTTGTCCGAATTATTTTAATAAGGAAGTCTTCAAGATACTTAAGCATTTCCCTGTTGAATTTTTGGAGTTTAAATTAACCTAGTTGAATATGAATAGTTAGTTCAGAAATCTTATAAATTCCTAATATAGGTTCTAAAATAGATAGTTTTATTTGTATCTTTTCAATTATCGCTATTTACAGCTCATTAAGATATCAAACAATTTGTATTAGCATAAAATATATGTACATATGTCTAATTCGTTAAGCAACGTGTAAATATAAACAACACTGAATGTGCTTAATCACAGTCAATTGATGCAGCCATATCCATCACACAAATGGTAAATATATACGAGCACACTTTGATGGAATGGGAAAAATGTGCAAATTTGCACAACTACTGTTTATACCGGTCTTCTTATAGACTTTGAAAGCCTTGAATGAATGTAATCAAGTAAAGTCGCATGTCAATCAATATATAATTGTTAGAGCGGAATATTTTTTTTTTAAATAATTTTACACCGTATAAATGCAAAAATGTAAAAATATGTAAGATGATGGTCTTAAATGACATTTCTTGACGGAAATCATGAGTGTGTGTTTGAAGATAATTAAATCGGCAATATATTTTAGCATAAATAAATTATTAGTTTTTTTTTAATTTTTGCAGAAATTTGACTTATTTTACGACTAAATGAAAGGGTTTTGATGCGGCTATATATTGAGAAATTTTATTCAGCGATGCGGTTAGAATTTGCATAATTTTACGAAATGATAAAAAATTCAGTTAATTTTGACTTTACATAAAAAAAGAAGAATTTACTCATCAATATGATTTTCATTGGGATTTTTGCAATAATTTAAACAAAGACGTATATAATTAAAATGCATTATTAATTGGAAAGTTTATTGTTTGTTCATTTTTTTAAAAATCTTTTTTATTATGTATGGGGAATTAAAATTTTAAAACCAACCACGCTTATAAAAATGGTGTCAAATTAATTTATAATGAATAAGCCAATCTGTGAAGATAAAAGATTCTTCGAAGTAGAGCCTAAATGGGTCAACTGGTCCTAAAAGTTAAATTGTACCTATTTCAGGACATTCAGGAAATTTTGTTCAAAATTATCATCATAATATAAACTTTTATCAAAATCATTCAGCTTTTTCTACGAATTCATAACTTTTCATATTTTACTCGCACATATTATGTTCATGTTTATTTTATAACTTTTAATTTTTTTTTTTTTTCTAACAAATTAAAACGTTTTAATTTTTGCAACACGTGTATGTGAACAAGATTTAAATTTACTCATAACTGCGTTGAGCGTGGGCTTAAAACCTAAATTTTAAACTAAACACTGCCCATGTTCGGATATAAAATAATATCTAGACATGGGTATTTATAGCTTTAAGCTAAAATTAATTAAAAATTCCTAATCATAACCAAGTCAACGTTTGCGTGAGCATAGCTTTGATAAAATAAATGCTTAAAAAATTTATGGAATTTACAAGATATTTTCGTCCAAGAGGCTAAAAATGAATTCGAAATAAAATTTAAGTGGGAATTTTTGTATTCTCGATTTATTTCTTGAAGATACATTATTTTTGCATTTAATAATTACAATTTATAAAGGTAACTGAGGTGTATTTAATACATTTTTTTCTGTATAAAAAATAAAGGTAGGTTCCTTAAAAAAAAAAACTTTCCTAACATAAAGATTCATATATATATCCATGGTTAGATCGTCTTATTAATTATGAATGAATATTATGTCATTCTACGGTTGCATGCTTTGAACAAATTTTAGTTTATTTTTGTATTTTTATAAATCAATTCCCTCATTTGAGTTATTTATAAAAAAAACTAATACAGTCTTCAATTAAAAATTGTAATTATAAAGTATACAAAGGTGCCAACATAAAAAATTACCACAATTTGTCCAAACTTAAGTCTAAATCGCCTTTTACGTTTTATATAAACGATTTCTTTAAACAATTAAAATGATAATAATCAGTTAATATCATACACCCAAGCCTTTCATTTTTGGACTTTTCGTACCAAAATAAAAAAAAAAAAACGATAGAAAAAAAATCACTCATACGCCCCTCTCACCCTAAGTTGTGTTTTTCTGCAGTCTTAAGGCCAACAAATGTTCCAATTTATTTAGTAAAAAAAAATAAAATATTTAAGGCATATCTATATAGCCTATAGGCAATGGATTATTATTTAATCAAAAGCAATATAATCGTGACTAACGTGCACCCCAGGTTTTGGCCCAGTGCGTTTCTTTGGTTTAAATATAGGTCCAATATGCACTCAACCAAACCCACATAGCCTGCACTAAATCATGCACCATACACCGTGAGAAGGAACTACTTACTCACCAACCTAGTCCTAGGTATGTTAAGATCAGTGGCGTGTGCTCGGTTTAGCTACTAGCTCTGATTGTCCCGGCACCGCCGCCGCCGCCACCGAGCCTCCACAAGAAAGGCCATAAAAAGCCTTTTATAATAGATGTAAATACTTCAGCAGCTCACTGTAGGTACTTTTTTTTTTTGTTGTTGTTTGCACCATTATGCATCATTACTGGTTCACCGTTTCAGGCATTGCCCGACGACGACGACGCTACGTTGGCTGCTGATTGTTGATTGGAAATGCAGACGTCTACAAACCAAACTACAGCTGCATGTTAGGTAATTCGTGGGCACAAGACTTAAATCTTTTATTTTTCGTTTTCGCTTGAGTTCGTGCTAAGTGATGGCACTTGAAGACGAGTACCTACATACATCTTATAGCTACAAGTTTTGAAGTTCCTTAAAGCAATCTGTCGACTTTGTTTATTTGATAGATGCAAACATGGAGATATACAAGATGTTTATGAGAAAAAATTGAGATATACTAAGTGTGATGAAGTTATCTTCAATGACAATATGAATGAGTGTCCTTAAATGGTGATGCCGCCACGTTTAAACGCCGCACCGGCAAAAGGTGAGCACAATTATTTAATTTGTCATTTTTATTAAATGTTGATGGTGTCATACACGCTCATAAGAGCTAGTTTAGTCGTGCATTTTATTTTGACAAAAATTGACCTTGAATAAAGAGCGTATAAAAAAAAAAATACATAAAGTGGTTATTTTGTTGTTGTTTCTTTTATCAATTTTAAATAACAATTTTGATAAGTACATACTTAGTCTTTTAAGCATTTTGTTGGCTTGGAGTACAATTAGTTAAAAAATCATCCATTAATGAGGACCTTTGTTGCTACTTTGTAGCATTTAAAAAAAAAAAATATTTTTTGTTTAGTTCATAATATGGCAATTGAATAATGTCTGGCAGTAAAAAGCATGTATTAGTTTTAAGTTGTCATTTAATGAAGTTTGCTATTAATCTTCAAACATGTTCTGCACATACATATGGGTGTGGCTGTTGTGGTTTATATTTTAATGGAATTTTAGTTATATCAAACCAAGTAGACAATAAATTTTTGTTGATATTAATTTAAGTACTGAAGGCCAACAACTTTTGCTGGACATTTTCCTTATTGGCTTAACCACTCCTGCTAATACAAAGTGTTTAAGATTGATTTTTATGTATAAAGAGGTTTTTTTTTGTAAAATTTAATTTTAAATAATAATTATTTTTATTTTATTTTTATAAATTTGGGATAGACAAACGTATTTTTAAGTGCAAAATTTCCACTAAACTATGTTCCATACTGGAATCTGAGGTTATTCATATGACTTCTTTAATATAATTTTGGAAGATACTTTGCGTAACACCATAATACAAAAAAAAAAAAACTAACTTAAAATCATAACCTACAAAAAACTAAAACAAAAGTTGCAAACAAGGTATTTTATTTGTCAAGATCTGAGATATTCAGCAATATTCAATTTATACATCTGATTTGAGTTCTTAAGCGAATTTAGATAATAACCAGTGATGTCACATGAAAATAAAATAAGTACCTACAGCATAGACAAAAAATCCCTACACCCACAAAATGCATAAAATAAATACAAATATAAAAAAAATTAAAATATTTTCTCACTTCCATTAAATTTCTGTCATTTAATAGATCTGTTTCTTTATTGTTTGGGAAAAGTTCGGGAAAAAGTTTGGGCTCGAGCTTTTTTTATTGTAAAGTAAAGAAACGCATTTGGGATGTTTCTGATTTGACAACAACATTTGACAACAGAAATTATTAGTAGTTTGACAAGCAAGAAAAAGCCGCAGGTAAAATGTTTGGGTAAATTCTTGCTGGAGGGGAAATGAAAGTCCAAAGCTCTGATATTTTCGTGCCAGAAAAAAGTAAAGAAACACATTTTGGGTAGATTTGGCATACCACGGGATCCCGCGGGCAAGTAAAGAAACAGACCTTATATCAGTAAAAAGTTTTGTGAACGTGCTTAATAAATTGAACCGAACTAATGTCTCATGCCAAAATATTACCAAGTGGAAGTATTAATTTTAGAGTTTATTTTTATTGGAATAATATTTAACAAACAAATGTAGTTTTTAATATTCTTAAAATAAAATATTTATTTCTCACTTTGAACTACAAGAACAATAATTATATTCACTACTTCCTTACTACCAACTGTAAGCTGCGATTATTATTTAAGACAAGTTTTTCAGAGTCTGAGTTAACTTTAAGTGAAACCATCCTGAAAATAAAATAAACTTACTTAAACGTTGTTTTAAATGTATGGCATAGGTAACTTTTACTTTCAGCTGTCAAAAATCGATAGAAATCAAAGTGAGACACTATGAAAATGAGATTTCACTATCGAAAGAAAGAGGGCGAGTCTGGGCAAAGGGCGATTTTCATAGTGTCACCCTCTTTATGTCGATATAGTGTTAATTGACACACATGTGTCAGAGAGTAAAAGTAAACCTACCTAATTTGCTTCGGGATATAAATTGGCTGAAAAACATTTTTAGAAATTAACTCGGGTTTAATTCAAAAATTGGGATAATCTTGCACCAAAAAACTGGGTTATATTTTTATAGGTTGCTATTTATTGTTGTTCGTTGTTAACTTTTTTTCGCAGAAGCATTAATTTTTTTTTAATTTATCTTTGAATTGCTATTTAAATTTATATGTTCCTATGTCAAATACAACAGTTTAGTTAATTCAGAATCTAACCATAAAATTTAGAGTAAAGGCAATTTATAAAACTTAATTTGAATTACATAAATAAATTTTTATAATTTATACATAAGATGTATTAAGAAAATAAAATGCCTAATAGCATTTCTATTCATTTCAGTTTTAATTCATTCCAAATGTTATATTAAAAGGCACAATTTAATGGCTTACAAATTTTATTGCATTCAGTGAAAGTGACTTTTTCATTTGTAAAAACAATCGAAAACAAAATGTCATTTACATAAAAAGTCTTTTAAGTTAATCAGATGCCCTCTAGTGGTATTTTTAGATGCGTAACTACTCTGCTTATATCTACTTGCACATGCAAATTGAGAGTATAGGTAGGTAGATGGTAGTACTAGATTATAAATATAGTTTGACGTGTTTCAAAACTTCAGAAGTTAATTCGAGCTAAATCACAAAAGTCGGATCATATATTTCTAAAAAATTGGTGTTTTTGAGTGAAACATTTAATTCCGTTAGTGTGAAAGGAACTTGAAAAAAGTTAAATAATTTAAGATTGGAAAAGAAAAAGTGTCTGACATAATTTGCAAAGGTTTTGTGCTTTGAAATGTCAAATTTGAAATATCAAATGTCGAAATCATTTTTCAGCCCTGAAATTACTAAATCACTATAACAAAAATTATAGAATATTCACAATTTTAAGAGTCTATACTTTGCACGTTAACACTTATGGAACACGTGAATTATACATAATATCATTTTCGATTGCTTTTTCGGACTGTTCTATTACTTTCTGATTGCAATCGAATATAAAAACATCGACTTCCTAAATTTACACACACACTGCCGAAAGCCGTCATTTAACAAAATGGCTTCTTCAAGAATCGTTTATCACTTTTGATAAGTAATCGAATAAAAATCTTTACATATTTATGTAATGTGTGAATAGTATCGGCATAATGACTTACAGAAACTCCTATCTAATAAAATCACCGAGCCACCATTTATTCTTATCTTATTGCTACAAAATTTGACATTTTGAATTTGAATGCTTTTAATAATATTCTGTTAAATATCTGTTAATAATTCTTGTGATTTTATATTCATATCTCATCACAGCACAACTGTTAATACTATTTTTAATTATATAAGTTTAATTATTTATTATATTTTTTTAAATGTCATGCTAAAAAATGTTTTGACATTAATAAGTTGTCAGATATTCCCGTCATGCAATTTATGACATTTTCTATAAATAAACAAATTACCTGTCAAATAATGACAAATAGCAATAGTTTCCTCAGATTCATAGCAGCTTTAACATGATTTCACTAAAATCAATACACAGCATGTCACTATAATTGAAGCTTATAAAATTTAAGCTGACCATAAATACAGATATCATTTTAGTGGATAAAGAAAAAATCTAAATTAAACATCTTCATTTAA
This sequence comes from Epistrophe eligans, assembly GCA_951394125.1. Taxonomy (NCBI): domain Eukaryota; kingdom Metazoa; phylum Arthropoda; class Insecta; order Diptera; family Syrphidae; genus Epistrophe; species Epistrophe eligans. The sequence goes on along the minus strand of OX596031.1, from coordinate 12,481,719 downwards.
TTTAATCATGCACGATTCTCACATTGTATATATACATACTCTCAACCAACTGCAAAATATTATTATTGTCCAAAAATATCTTGAACTGGAGGATATCCCACAATCTAATCGATTGAGACGACTTGTTTATCCCCATTCATGTCTAACCAATATAACTCCTTTCTAAAACCCGCTTAAAGTTAACCAATCTCAAATTGCATCATCATCATCATCAGACAGATAAAATACAAACTAGTTCTTGATTTAATCTTTGTCGAAGTTACAGGAGTCAGGCAGGAGTGCCTTACGCATCTTCGATGGACTTACGTAGACGAGAAATCATTTGATGGGTCAGTATAATTAAATTTGGATAGTTAATGGTTGTTTTTACTATTTGATTGATTTACTGTGATTAGGATAAGAAATATATGTGCTAGCTGGGTATGAGATTTTTTGTAGGAAGTTTTGAATTTTTGACCTTTTCGAGAATTGTGTAATAGTTTTTATTTCATTGAATTTATTGATAGGTGGCATAAAAATAATTTATCAACAATTAAATAAGCTCAAAAAATAAATATGAATTCGCAAAAATGTTTTCCTTAGATGGAAACCCAAAGTAAAAGGAAATTAAATTCTGATAAGCAAATTAAGCACATTGGAAATGAAAGGCTTCAAGACAATCTAAGCCAAAAAATATAATGTTTTTGACCTCTTCAAATAGAAAAATGAAGATATAGGACCTACTTCGTAGTGAAATACATAGTTAGTGCGTTGGCAGTGCGTTGGTGGTCAAGCTAGAGTCTGGTGATTGAATTGCAGGAAATTCCACCTAAAAACAAAAGAGTTTTTTATTTAGGAGAAGGTACTGTTTCTTGCGATGGAGTGACAAATCCAACAAGACAAGTACCTCATATTTATTTTGACTATTTAAGTAAGTTAGTTTTTGTTTAAAAATTAAAATTAACGTCATATTTTTAATTACATGACCAGTGCTTAATGCTTTGAAATTTTTTTGAATAAATTTATATATTTTTTTAATTGAAACTAAACTTCAAAAAAGAAAGGCTGCAGATTCTTAAAACCCCATAAATTCTTACTTCGGAAAATATATGAGCATATTTCATTGAAATGTTAAATGATTGATGAATGAAAGATATATGTAGCTCAGTTTAAATGATTATTTAACGAGCAAAATATTTTGACACTGCATTATTGTCTAATTGATACCTCAGTTAATATAATTAAATAACTATTTCAAAGAAACTTTACTTTATTTCAATTATTATACAATCGACTACTATTTCCCATTGTTATAACGGTTATAACGCATTTCCTTCATGTAAGTTAGTCATTATCTATTTTATTTTAGGATTTCCATGTAAACGCTTGAACTGGTTTAATTTTCTGTGAAATGAAATAGACAGACAAAATCGCACTACCTACTAACCATCAATACGGAAGCAATTGAAATTTTCATAATTGGACATAAGTTGTCCATACACACACACAAAATACAACACCTCCCATTTCATAAACAACCCTATAAATTCAATAATGCCCCTGTCCAGCTTCAAGACAGACCGACAACGACAGCTGACGTTTTTCCAACTATACCATTCAATTGTATTTTTTTCTATATCTCTCCGGTTTTGTTTTTTTTTTTTTTTAATGCCTTAGTTCACTTTGAAGATTATTACCGCTAATTAAAAAACATCAGCTGTAAATGAAGACAATTATCATGGTAACATCCAGTAAGTGTTACTCGGACGCGCGATATCATTTTGTGTTGTGGTCGAGAGTACATCCAATTTTAAAGTGGAAGCCACAGAATTAGATTTAACTTTAAAGCCTCTGGCGGATGTCTTTTCTCAAGAAAGTGAATGTGAACGCAAAAAAAAAAAAAACGAACAAAAAAAAAACTAATCACACACGAAAAGAGGGAAGTTGGAACAAGTTTTGCTTTTTATTTGCAGTTTTGTAGACTGCAACATCTCAGGTGGATAATAAGTTTGAACAAAAAAGTGGCAACAACATGCGACCGAGAGAAAAAATTACACAACTCGGGCAAAAAGCCAAAAAGCCATTATGTTATGCGTTGAATTGTTTTTTTATTTATCTTTTGTGGTTTATTTTTTTAAAGTGACAAATGGTCGCATTTTTCAAACTCAACACAAGGTAACTCTAAATGCTCATCCAGCAAAACACTTGAAGGCGAATAATAAACTTTAAAGATTTATAATCCTTCAAGCTGTTGGAAAATAAATAAAAAAAATACAAATAAAAACTAAAATTATTTTTTTTCATAGTTAGTTTGCATAATTTAATAGCAACGACAATGCAGATTCTTATAATAATCTCGCAGTCAATCTTTTAAAAAAATTAACATAAATTATGCATCTTAGAGCGAGTGATTATTTTATAGTGAAACATTCTTCTGAAATTGGATCAAGGCTTATAAGTTTCACCACTTAGATGTTCATATTCTTTATTTACGGACATACAATATTCAATTTAAACTTCCCTATTTCATTAAATTGTGTTTTATAAAAAAATTTAAAAAGAAGTTTGGTTCAAAGCTAAATGCATTTAAATTAAAATAAATAATAAAATTAAGTCTTAAAGGCAATGAATAGATATATGCACATAAATATGTGGAATGTGGATATCTAAGATTCAAAATTAGACGATTTTGTATTTGTCTTAATGATTTTTTTAAATCAAAAAGGGCTTATGTATGTCATATAAAAACTGTTTTTTCTCTTTAAGATTCTGCAACAACTAGTTTACATTGGGCAAAATAAATTAAAGCAATTTGTGCAGAACGTATTTTTTAAGAAATCGAACTTAGCAGTTTTACGCATTTAGGCCATTGTAAGTTTCTTTTTTTTTCTCAAAAAGTACTTCATTTTAAAAGTTTTTTTTTTTGGTAAGTTTGTTTGCAAATCAATTTCAGAGCACAGGAGAAACGTGAAATTTTTAGAATTCATTTAAATAAAATCTAGCATAAAATTGGCTTTAGTAAAAAGGTTAACTCAACGTGTTTAATAAAGTGAAACTTAGGGTCTAGCACAATACAACACCTAAATTTTTTTTTTTTTTTAAACGGTCAAACTTTCAAAGTTAATCGGCGAGGAGTTTCTTTAGAAATCGGGTAGGAAAATCAAGAAAACAACATACGAATTATAAAAAAGGGCCCAAAATGGGTTTCTTGTGGAACACCAAACGAAACAGAAATTGGAATTGAAAAAAATTAATCAATTGGTTCTATTAGGAGACATAGGTTTTTCAAAACACTTAAGTGAAAACCTATTAATTCCAACCTGTTTATATAGCTAGAACTTAAAAAAAAAATTTAAAAAATGGCTTCTATAAAAAAACTTTACAGTTTTCTAAAATTAAATTATTTTCCCTTTAACTATTTTTTTTAATGACATAACCAATATCAAATAAACATCAACATATTGAGCTAAAGTACAAAGATTTCATTCGTATAAGAGAATGGAACTTAAATTTTTATAAACGTGACATTTCGATGATAAAGATAGTGAAAAGTGGGTCCCCCATTTTTTTCTAGTCTAGACCAAAATGAAGCATTTTTTTTGGTTAGGTACTAAGGCCCTTTCACACTATAATAACACATGTCAAAAACAGTGTGAAATATCAATTAAAATAGTAGTAGGTCTGTTTCTTTACTGTTTGGGAAAAATTTTCGGCTTAAGCTTTTGTTCTTGTAATTTTTAACCAGAAATGAAAAGTAAGGAAACGCATTTGGGATGTTATTGATTTGTTTCTGGGTAAATGTCACATTTAATAACAGAAATTATCAGTAGTTTGACAAGCAAAAAAAAGCAGTAGGTAAAATGTTCGGGTCGATTCTTGCTGTAGAGGAAACGAAATAGATTTAAAAAGAATTAAAAGCTCTGGCATTTTCGTGCCAGAAAAAAATAAAGAAACACATTTTGGGTAGATTTGGGATACCACGGGAGCCCGCGGTCGAGTAAAGAAACAGACCTAGTTGGGAAATAAAATTTGAAAGCTTCTCATACACGATCTGACAGTTCATCTTTTGTACATTGTTTGACAGTTTATCTCACACGATTTAACACGATCTTAAACCTCGACATATCATGTCAACTTTAAGTAATTTCGCCTTATTTATTAATGTTGTGTAACTTAAGACAACTGTCTAACTTTAGAAAATGTGTTCAAAAACCATGTTTATTGTTGTCTATAGCTACCTAACTTAGACACAAGAGTAGATTGTCTTAACCGTGATATTTGTGATATATGTGATATTTATTTTTATTTAATAAAGCATATTTCCATCAATTTGAAAATAGTTAGACAGTGTCTAAGTAGACAAAAATCTAATATATACGACTGATTGAGTTTAAGTTGAAACTGATTTTTTTCAATGCTTTAGTAAGCAAAATATGAGAATCCGTTTATTTTAAATAAATTTGAGATTCGCATAGATTACTTTGAAATTTGAAATTTGTTTATACTCAATGAGATGCATGTGCTTTCCTTTACTTTAAAACTGTGTGATTTTCTGTCCAAAAACTACACAAAAATCTGTCAAAGTTCATTTATAAAATAAAATGTTTTGTTTTGTAAAGGAACGCACGTCATGATGTTTTTAAGGTTTTTATTTAAAGACTGCTTATAGGGTTCAAAATTTTAATATATTTTTTAGCTCTACTAAAAATAACAGAATATATAACCTCTTATTATTAAATTCTCCGACAATTTGACAATTTAAACTAGTTAAGATTTTCAGTGGTATGCAGTTTTCTTGTTGTTTTTGTGATTTTTAAAAATTTTGCCTTGATAACTTTTTATGTTAAAAACTTAAATTAGTCAAATCCTTCATATCAATGGACACATCTTTATTACATTATTTTATTTACATACATTTTAAAATTCCCGTTGATTTCCTATATCTACGACTATTGAACCTGACTTGCATTTAATTAAAAATCTTACAACTTACTTTGTATTATACTTGAAATATTTTCATAAATGTAAATGCTCTCGTTAAATGTGTAATTATATGATGTGTTTTTTGTTTTGTGATGTAAAGGAAGTTAAAACTGGAATCTAAAAGTCAATGTTATTTAAATAACATTTTTTAAACTGGTATTTGAAATCCTTTGGTATATATACATATACATACATTATTTTTTATAAATATCTTTGGTAATGAAATTTCATAAACATAAAAAAAATTATTACAAAATAAAGAAAAAACAAACAAACTATATTCGAGAAAGTAATTTGCAGTTGCACCTTGTTTCCTCCGAAGCATATAATTATTTTTTCAGGATTTATTGAGCCAATTTTCAGGTTTTTTTTTCTCTCTCTCTCTTGAACTACAACCATGGAAATATATATATAACATTAATCATATCCTTCTATGCAAAAAGTGATCGATTTTTGTGTATTTATGTTTAAGATTGCAAATCTTGTTGTATGAACTGGATTTTTTTTTCTCTTTCAAAGAAAACTTAATTGACCAAATCAAATTGAAACATACAGCTATACAAATATGTTAGCTGGAATTACAATATAATATGTAAAAGCAGATCTTTTCAACTAGCTATAAGCAATGTCTAAAACAAGTTGCGTAAAGAGAACAGTTAACCCCCGAGGAAACAAATTGCAATTACAATCTATGCGCAATAATACATAATATGTATATTGTATAGGGCAAGTGCGTTAGTGTAAATCACCAACATAAATTTTAGCATAAACGCAATTTACACTTTTATAGAAGACTACATTGCTATAGGTGTATATATGATGAGGAAATAACACGGTAGTAAATTTAACTTTAATAAAACAATTTTTCATTTACATATACTATACCTACATAATTTATGTATTTTTTATTTTTAAATTGCTTTTAGCCATGATGATTGTAGTATACTTAAGCATCAGCAAATTTCCATGGCTGAAGTGACACTTAATTTGAACTTAAATATAGCGTTTAACTTCAATAACAATTATGTTGTTTAAATTTTTTATAGCAGGGCAATTTAAACATTTACTTTCCGGAACTTGCTATGCGATGTGACTTTTGATTTTGCAATATTTCTTTCATCAACAATGGCGTTGACAAGCAAATAAAATAATTGCAAACAACAACTGTGGCGTGAAATATTTAAATTTAAATGTCATGACTTAAGATAAGAAATTTATTTTTTATCTACCTATTTTTTCTATAAAGCAATTTATTATATAAATATGATGAAGAAATTGAGAAATCAAATGATTTAAATAATATTTCGGATTGAAATATAAAAACAAAACATTTAGGACTAATGTATACCAATGTTGCTGAAAAAAGCGAAGTTTTAGGGGTGATTTCTAGTATGTATTTACATCCACATTTCGTAGTTTAACAGTGATATAATTATTTAGCGAATTCATTAGTTTATTATGTATAATTTAATTTTCGAAAAATCGACCTACATACATACATATAAGGTTTTAGAAATATTTGGTCTTATTTATAAACGATGTCTAACTTTATACAACTGTCCAACTTTGGAAAATGTGTTTAAAAACCTTGTTTATTATTTTCTTATAGCTGCCTTATTTAGACACAAGAGTAGATTGTCTCAACCGTGAATAATGTGATACTTATTTTTATAAAATAAAGCATATTTCCATCAATTTGAAAGTAGTTAGACAGTGTCTAAGTAAAAAAAATCTATTAAATACGACTGATTGAGTTTTGGAAAAAAACATTTTAATTTATTTTTAAATAGTTATGCTTTTTAGAAGCTTCTGTATTTGATCAAAATCAGTTGAATTTTTTTAAATTCAAAAACTTGGCTTTTCAAATTTAAAAATTTGGATTTTTGTTTGTAATTTGTATTCTCACTGCTATTGTCAAGCATTATTTGTATCTGGGGAAAAATTTGAGGCACATACTTTTTTAGATTATTTTGCAAATAAAATTGCACTAACAGTTAACAATTTGACAAGATTCTTAAATAATTTATTAAATAAGACTTCTGCCTAAAACCTACGAAGAAAAATTCCAATTGCCTAAAAAGCCAAATATTTTTGAGCAAAATAGGAAAAAAAATCCATTATCTTTTGATCATAAATGCAACAATGTATGAGACACCGCAGGTCACCATCGATTTTTAAAATTCCCACGAACAATTTTGTGTTTTTATTATAAAAATATTAATAAAATAAATCTGCCGGAAATGCCATTCTACATCCTATGTTATATACTGTTCCAAAAATGGTATAAATGTAACTTCATCCACACACCGATTTAATGAATATCTTTCAACTCAATATATTTCTTAACTCAGTTAAACACGTTTTTTAATACTTCACATAAATTTGAAAACTCAACTCATTCCTGCCTGCCTATATTTGGTTGTTAAGTGATCCAAATAACACTAAGAGTCATCTCCAAATAAAGAATTTAGAATTTTTAATCAATCATTTCCACCACCAAAGGAGACCTCAATTCATGTTGTAATCCAAAAGTCCCAACTCGGAACATATATGAGAGATTATTGTTGCACAACTAAACAAATTTGGTCAACGCACTATAATATGTATGTACAAACATTACTGGTGGCATATTTAGCAGCAATTTCTTGAAGAGAAATAAAAAAATAAAGAAAAACCTGTATAGTTGCATATATAATTAACGAGATCATAATATTGAAACCAAAACCAAGGAATTGGACAAGCTGTTGCACTTCTCATGATTACAACAAGTGGAATAATAAACAAATTCACATTTTCTGATAAACAATGATGATTTCAATGATCAACGTGAAGACTATATGTAACGACATCAACGACGACGACGACGACGTAAAGACGCCCAGCATTTGATAGTGATGGTGAAGTGAAATTCCAGACACCACTTTTGCTTTCCTCGAATGCACACTCTACCGCAACTGATGTAAACTAATGCGCTCACGCCTGAGAGCGAAAGTAAATCCAGATCAGCTTCTTATATGACAGGGATGTATTTGACAAAGTAAAGGGCCAGTTTCAATTTAAAAGTGGAAAGAGTTTCGTAAATATTTTTTGTTTTAATTACATAAATTTTCTGTTAAAATTAGTCAAGATTAATAAAGTAAACATGTTTGAACTATCTATATGTAGTATTGACTATGACTGTTCTTATTTTGCTCCACAGATGTCATTGGGATAACTTTTGTAAAAACAATATTGTTTCATCGTTTTCGCTTTATGTAATGGCCACAGGGCCATTAATGCAGAAACATTATTTCTTAACCTGAGATTAACATTTTTTTCGATAAACATTTCTCTTTGCTAAAGACAGGAACAAATTTTACATATTTCATTTTTTGTTTTGATTAAATTAGGCCCTTAAATGAACACGGAAGTGACGAATAATGAAAAACCACAAAATAAATTAGCTTTCATTTTGGGTAGTTGGTAGTTTTTACATTCACTTTTATTATAAATTTATTAATAAAAAAAGCTTAATCACAATTAATTTTTTTTAACCTAAGTCACCTTCAAACATTTTAATCCACCCCTGTACGAAGATATAACATTGAAGAAGCTCAACACCAACAAAAGATGCCGAGATCCCGATACACCGGGAAGCAAGGTTCCATTTCGCCGCTTTTCAAACTGGATTACATGATTTAAAAACATACACCAAAAAAAACATAAGCTCAGGGATACCCTTCGGTATAGAGTATCTTGTTATTATACGAGTATCTTTCACCTGCTGTACCAGTATCGAATATCGCATTTCTTTTCGTTCAATTATGATTTCTGTTATAAAACCTATCACTCTTTGAGGATAGCACTCTCACTCTTGTTTTTTTTTTTTTTACTTCAATAAAACGATCAAAGGTTTGATAAATGCGGATATCGACGATAGTTATCATTCAACAATATCGATTACTTGATTCAATGCAATTAGTTATATATAGGGTTTGAATGGGGGCGGTTGCGGCTATATGCGCGCAGCTTACCTGTGCTATCGTTATTATTGTCGTACAACAAATTATCGTTGTAAACATTAAAAATATCCAATCGTGGCTTTTCATCGTTCTGCTTGATCCGCACTTTGTTGTTAAACACGGCAGCAGGCGCTGTCTGTCGTAGTGGTGGCGGCGGCGGCGGCGCGATTGTTGGGGCTTTCACGCTTTTGATGGAAATCCAATCTGAAAGGAAGTGAAATATATATGTATACATTTTTTATTATTATTATTATTGAAGTTGAAATTATTATTGTTGTTATTTTGTGTAAAAAATAATTACGAAGGTAAATGATGATGAATTTGAGAATATAAGGGAAGTGAAAATGAAAAAAAAAAAATTAAATAAGAGATTGTGTAGTACAGAAAGTAAAAGGATATAATATAATTTATAGATATTTAGCTACATCAGAGTACGTATTATAATGAAAGAATTTTACTGGTCTCTTTTTTATTGCGCTGTCGTTAAAAAATAACGTCCATTATGTAATAGCTAGACGGAAAGTTTGAACATTAAATTTAATAATTTCATATTGTTTTTTGGGAAACAAGATTTTAAGACTTTTAAACACTGGTAAGTAAATCTTTAATTAAAACAATGTTGTTTGTTTAAATTGGTTTATCATCAAATGAACAGAGTACCACTCATAATTTTTTACATCCAAAACATTAAAACAAACGACAGTTAAATATTATTGTTAACTAGTATTTTTTTTATTTTTTACATGAAAACCGTTATTCGTTAATTTTAAATGATACAAAACAAGGTTTAAATTATAGGCGGCAAGCTAAGAATATTTGTAAATGAAACGTGATCTTTTAAAAAATCGGATAACCTTTGAATTTTAATGAAGAATCTAGTATAGCTACTTTAGCTAAAAATTATAAATTTCAATCTCAAAAAGACACGAATCTTGAATATAAAAGCCAAGAACCTCATTTTTCTTCCAAAACGACGCACGAAGATGGAAAAAACGTTACACTTAATTGAAGATTTGAACATGGTTGTGTTATTGTTCCAGCAATATGGTGCTAACGTGCAACACAAACTGACCAAGAACCAATTAATTGGACTCATAGTCCAATAATTATGTTTTGGTGACATTATATAGTTGCTTGGCCGCTATGGAGCTGCGATTTGACTCCTTCGGACATGAAATAGGATCTGAATCTATCGAAATTTTATTCAAAAAATGACTTGACAGGAATGCCTATACTAGAAAGCCAGTGGAGGCAGTCATTTGAATGAAATAATATTCAATAATAATTAATCGAAAGGTAAATTCTATTAAATAAAGTAACAATCATTGTAAAATATTGCATATTGTTTTATTTTGTATAGACTTTTTAAAAAGCAGCCAACTGTGTGTGGGGCTGTCAGATACCTTTTATAGGAAGATGCTCCACAAACTTTGTGTTTGTCCATTTTATAGTCTTCTCTTGGATTCCCGAAAGATTTTAACGAAAATTATTTAAGTAATCAGCTCTATTCTTATCTAGGTATTGGATGAAGTACCCTGAATCATTTTAATTTAATTTTAATTTGGAAAACTTTTTGTTCATCGTAAAGTTATGATATTCTTTACATTAACTGAATTTTCATTGACTCATTTCATTTTCATTTTTCATTTTATTTTATTAAATTCATCTTTTACAATAGACTTAAGTCTTTTCTAGCAAAAGTTAACATACTTATATACATATAACAAACTAAACAGGAAACTCATTGACTTATTGATCTAACGAGATCAATAAAAAAATTAATTTAAAATAGTCGTTATTTGATGTAGACTTAATTTTTTTCAATGAAATTTCATTGATACACTTTTATCTTTTACTTTAGAGTATTTATAATTTTATAAAAAAAAATTTCATTCGATTTTTTAATGTAAAATAACTAAAGCAAAGAAGAAATCATAATGAAAATCGAAGAATCAAGTATAAATTAAATATAAAGAACAAAACCAAGGCAAATATTATTCTGGTTTAAAAAGTCATCAAAAACATTTTTGAATGCTCAATAAAATGTTAACAATAATAACGAACACATTCAAATTACCCAACGAATAAATTAATTAATAAAAGAAATTCACTGTGCCAATGAATAAATTTTTCATTAATTATTATTTTTATGAATATTTTTCTATGAAAGAAATTAATTTTCTGAACGAAGAAAGGTTCAACGATAAAATTATTATAGTCAACGAATGTTTTTAACGTTGATCAATTAAAGAATATTGTTCACTAAACGGAAAATTTGTTGTTTTTTTTTAAAGATTTAACATATGCATTTAATTAAAAATTAATTGGCTTAGTGAAATTTTTGGTTTATATTATATAAGGATTTGGTTCAGAGAAGGATTGAGTCAAATCTTTAAAATTATATTTTTGACCTTTGAAAAATATATCAAATTCATCAGTTTAAACAATAAAAAAACAACTTTAAATGGATGCTCGAGACTCCAGTAGATAATTACAATAAGAAGCAACACATGTGTTATTCCAGAGCAGAACATAAAAATAACAAAAGAAGTAGTTCATGGATTACCTTAAGGTATACAATATACTTTGACTAATTCAATAGATTGACATTACTGACATTAATAAAAATATTGTAATGTAATATAAAAATTGCATATTACCTTTAAGAAATAATGGTATTTTTTTTTTACTCAATATATTTTCTTTACAGTCGGGATTTTTTTTTTAAACTAGTTCTCAATAAAATATTTATGCCTTGAACGCATGTTAACTTTCATTCTCATTGCGATTAGATTTTTTTTTTAATAACAACTATTTGCAAATATCTGAACACTACCATTATTATAATTCATTTAAGAGCAAATCATTAATTAACACTACTAGCAATTTATGAGAAAGGCAAACTCAATGAAGTGGAATTATAGTATAAAAGTTTAAAGTCATAAACTCATATAACTGATGCTAATTAGTTCCTTTAACGTATGTATTCGTATCTTGTATTTTTTTTATACTAAAGCAACTTTCATCATGCACCTTTAGTGTGTGAGTATGAACGTATACAATACGTAGAGTAGAGGTAGAGATACCAACATTTATCTTTTATTGAATTACTTTAATGCATCATGCATAAATACAAAACGTTGTCAGCATCTATATGGTTTAGTTTTTATTTGTTTTTTTTTTTAAATAATTTATGGGTATGAAATTATAAACCATAACAACAACATGGGGTCAGTTTAATAGAGCAAAAGTCTAAGATTGCTGTCATTTTAAAGACAATGCTTTTTGGATAGAAACATAGTACATCTAAGCATACATTTCTATTAAAAAAGTATATAGATATTTAGCGATTGTAGAAAGTTATTAAATTGTTTTGGATTTACTTGATTGAGTTTAGCGACAATATTTTGAATTTTGGGAAAAAACGCACACTTGTTTGAATAAATATAATTTTACATTCGTGATTCTCTTAGCATAACTTGACTTAATAAAATGTATCTGTCCACTGATTAATTAAGTTTGAAATATAATTTATTTTCTATTTTAGCAATGTCAAATCGAAAAACCAGCAGCAATACGAGGTCTTGGTTAAACAATACAAATATAGAAAAAAAATTAACAAAACAAAGGTCGCACGTTTCCAAACTAAAATCGTGATCTCTTGCAACATAAACTACCCACACAAAAAGTCTCAGATTTACTCCAATAAAAGTTCTATATAAAGTTCATTCAGTTCTTAGGTATAAGAACATTACTTTTGCGCTGTAAAAAAAGGTTTCCTTTTGCAATATAGGCAAATCCGTTTCACCAATGATTTACATACAAACATCATGACCAGTTTTGACAATCTCTAACTGGGTGTGACAAAAAATGCAAAAAACTACACAATATATATATATATATATATCGCGCCGTTAAGTACTGATTTGAGCAATTTAATGTGCCGTTGGGTGGAAAATTAATTAGATTTCTTGCAATTTTTTATAAGAATAACTTTAAAACGAAAGATCTGATGCTAAAACTTTTTTGTTTGTCATTAAATGAAATTCCATTTATGAATGGTTCATATAGATACTCTTATGTCAATCAATTATTACGTGCTTAGAAATCTACGTGTTATTAGTCGCACTCTAATGAATTACACTCATGTTTTTCGTTTCATTATAAATTATAAAATCTAAAATACATAATAAAAAAAAATTCCTCTTCAATTGTATTGACAATAATTAAGACAAATGGCGCTACAAAAGCCAGACGACCTTTAGATTGGACTTTGTATAGCCAATTGGATTGTTTATGATGGTTGCACTTTTATTTAATATAATAGAAGTTTAAAACAAAATAGTTCAAGTTTTCCGCTCAAATAAATTCATGAGATTCATTGCAATAGATTATACCTCGAAATAAACACTTTGATCAAGCTTAATCACCGACATGCTCAGTGATATTTCAAGTTACATAAAAATACGACTTCTGAGATAAACAATCAATTCTTTAATTACACTGCTTTTGATTTGATTGCATAAAATAGTATAGACATGCTTAAAACTACTGACATTATTTTTTAAGTCATAAAAATGACTTCTCTTTTAGTTTAAAAATTGTTAATCGTTGATCAATTGAACAGTCATGTAATCTTTTATGCTCTCTCAGAGAATGTCATCATGCCACGATGTTTTATTTTTTTTGTAGGTTATGCGTCGGCATTGGTGTCCACCTGCGTTGAAGGTATTATTGATATATCGTGTACATATAAATATTGAAAAAAAAAACATTTTTATTTGCACTTGTTTGAGTTACTTTTAATCACTATATCAATCAATGAAATAAGAAATAAATCAGGATAAGAATTGGTTTTAGAAAATGATTAAAAAAGTAAGTAATTTATTCATTTTATTCATTCTATAGACGTCATCAGTGATCACTGCCCTACCCAAGTAAAAGAGTGGCACATGCTTGAGTGAATTATTTTATTCCTCAACTTCTTGATTATATTATTAAAAGTCAATTAATTAAAACACTGATTTCATTCTAATTTTCAGCTACATAAATTTATGCATTATAGTATAGTGAAAGTTGACAACAGAAAATTGGAGATTGGAATCAAATCTATACTCATTTCTATCCAAATTTTATTTATTAAGTTTATTGACTCGCTATATTGGACATGAGGAAGTTGACTTCTTTTTATTTGATAAATGCAATGGGAACCTTATGGTCTTTCGTTTCTCTTTCTCGTTTTTTTTTTTTTTTTTTAAATTTTTAAGTTTATTTATAAAATCGAAAGTGAATGAAAATGAAAACTAATATTGAATATTTATGTTAAAATGAATAGCAAGTGATACAGTATAAGGTACTTAAATTTAAGATCACATTCCAAACAAGTTGAAGTTGTTAAAAAAAGAAGAAGATGTCTATTAATTTGAATGTTAAAAAAAAATACATACATATAAAACTGGTGTGTTTTAGTTTAAAATCACAAAACTGAGAATATTACCATAGGTCATATCGAAGAGAATATTACCAGAGGTCATGTCGAAGAACCGCATAGCAAACTAGATAAACGCAACAAAAAAGGTGGAAAATAAATTTAAATCTACCAAAAGCAGATTTATAAAATACAAAACGAAAAACTGATGTTAATGTATATTTTTTTTCAGTAAATAAGTTTTGAAGTTTGAAAGAAATAAAAGTGCGAAATACAAAATAATATCGTTATCAACGTATTTTTTTTTTTGCTCTATAGGGCAAGTAGATATTGGTTTCGTGTAAAAAAAAATATGCATGACTGGATTGCAAAAAATTAATTACTGATGAAGTATAGCCTCACATATTGAAGATGCGATACGAGAAAAAATTCAAAAATTCAAAAGTACTGATTTTTTGTTTGGTTTTAGTTCATTTTAATTATTTAAAACAAAATAAATGTATTACAAACACCAGATTGCAAAATTATAACAAAATCGGTACAGCTATTGAGAAGAGATAATTGTGAAATTAGGTAGCTTTCTCAAAAAACCTCAAAATCCTATATATGTAATAAATATATACATCATAAATTTTTGTTCCACTTGAGTAAATTAATGAGTCAAACATTAAATTGGAGTTTTGGGGAATTAAATAAATACAGTCAGTTGAAGCTACTACTTACCAAAAATGATTATCCAAAAAGAAATTAAATACAATATTAATATGAACAAGGCTTATCAACAGAAAATCAATATAAAACATATATTCTGGTCCCATGCTGTCATTTTATCTCGACAACCAACCCAACTTTGCATTCAGCAAAAGCAAATCTGACAGAAGACACTACACCGTATTTTGTTTTCTGTTATTCGAATAGTTTTTGATGTTTTATGTATAATCAGAAGAAAATAATTTTTAATTGAGATTTTGAATAAATGTTTATGAAATGTCTTTATTCTATTTTATTTAATACATTGTGGCATTTTTCTATATGGGACCCTTTTTTCGTCGCGGGACCCTTTTTGGGACACTCTTTAAATTTTTTCAGCGGCAACATTGGTCCCATGTATGGCATATAGAGCCGAAAAACCCTGTTAATCTCAAGATAAGTATAAGTTTACAATTTAAATCATATACATATATATATAAATAAAATAGAAAATAGAAATATTCGACCATAATTATAATTTATAATTTTATTTTTTAGCCAAGAGTACAAAACGCAATTTTGCTCCATCTAATTTAAATAACGCAGATACGAAGTTTAATCATTTTACGATGAACCAACTTCGTTAGAATTCGAAAAAAATAGATATATGTACATACATAGACAAACTTACAGATTCAGAAGCAATGAATATTTTCGAATTTTTCATTTTTGTGATGCTAGGATTTTTTAAAACTTACCTTTTTTCTACAAGAATTATTTCAAATAAAAGACGATTATCATTATAGTTGTAAATTCATTTATTGCAATGAAAAATTGTTTTGCCGGTTACTTAGGAATTTATTAAAAATAAGCTTTTTGTAGGGCAAACATTATTTGTTTGGAGTTTTTTTTATTATCCAAACAAATAATTTATTATTTGTTTTTAGGATTTTGCGTATAAATCCTAAAAAAACTAAAAATTCGTAACTAAATCCATACAAAGTTTTTATAAGTTTTTGAAAATCCTAAAAAACCTAAAAATTCGTAACAAAATTCATACAAAGTTTTTATAAGTTTTTGAAAATACGGTGAGTATAGTAAAACAGGACCATACTTTGTCTTCGAGAAATAATACTCTGACAAGATATTGAAAACAGCTCCAGACCAAAATTTGTATTAATTTTTTGAATCCAGTTTAGTTTTTGTCAAAAAAAAAAAAAAACTATCTTTAAATTTTTTTTTTATTTAAGTACTCTTTCTCATCAAAAAAGAAATATTCCTTTCAACATCTGTAAATCATTTCATTCCATTTGTATTAAAAAATAAAAAAAAATGATTTTAATTTTGTAAAGAAAAAATAATAGTTTATCAAGAATACAAAACTTAACAACCTTTTCACGAAGAAATAACATATTTTGACTTAACAACCTTTTCACGGAGAAATAACATTTATTTTTTCTTAATAACATGTTGATTTGTATCCATTTTGAAAATCATTAACAACATCATCAAACAAAAAATACTTTCCACCATTGTCGCACCATTGGCAAACAACCTGCTCGTTATTTTTGTTTTTTTTTTACTTAAGTCTTGTAAGAATTTTATTTGTACAATAGATTTTGTCTTTAGTTTTGTTTTTTTTTTAGAGAAAAATGTCTAAGGTTCATGAAGCTAGAAAATTCAACTTTACATCTAAGATCGAGTACCTAGATAGTTATTATCAATCAACTTGATCTTAATGTTATAAAATCATTAGCACCCAATTAAATTGGTAGTATAACAATATAATAATTTAAAAATCATTAATAAAAGTCAAAAAGTTTGAGTGATTGGTCAAAACTATAGGCTCTCTTAGCCACATACCTAGTACCGTAACAACTCGAAATAGCTTATACAAAAAAAAAAAAAAAAAAAAACATAAATTTAAAATTTCCGCAAAAAGTTTCTTTGCCGAATTCATTTCAATTATAAACAACTTGATTTATTGTTATCATTATTGTATAGAGATCAATTATGAAATCACATAATCAAGTTTAATTTATTTCAACAAAAAAAAAAAAAAAAAACTTACATTAAAAAATGATATAAATATCCCAAAGTGAGTAGTTTATCCACGCGAATGCTGCATATTTACAAATCGATTTTATAATCCAATGTAATACAAACAAACAAAAAATTACAAAACAAACTGCAACCAATATCCAAGGTAATAGGTGGTTTATTTTAAAAAAAACAAAAACTCACAAAATCAACATAAATCACTTAATTTTTATATTTTTCTTTATTAAGACAAACAAGAACACTTTCCAATAAGATTTTAATTTTATTTTTAAATTTTTATAAGAAAAAATATCAAAACAATTTATTTTATTGCAAAAAATTAATTTATTACACTCTGCCACTGATTATAGATTTCTTTTTTTTTTGTGTGTGTTGTTTTATTTTCGCACAAAATTATGTTTTTTTTTTTATTAATTTTACAATTAAAAATTTATTTTTTTAAATGTTGCGTCGGTTGCGAGTGTTTAATCGATATTTTTTCCGTACCAACGTCTGTCTGCGGACAGATAACAAATCGAACTGTCGCTTTCCTGGTTACTTTTACCTTCGTTGCGTCTGCGATCTGAAAAAAACAAAAAAAAAATTACACCGATTCTCTATCCCCAGCTCCAACAACTCCATTTAACTCGTTTAACGTTAAAAAGTGGTGCGATTGGTTTAAAATTATTAACCGTTTCGATGGATACCGCTGCTAAGAGCCGAAACTGTTTATCAACATTATAAAAAAAAGAGAAAGGTCGTTTGTGGTAGTAACCATAACACTGTTGCGGATGCCATTTACTTCCATGTTCATTTTTCGTCTTAGCAACCTTGCTCTGAATATACTTTTTTTTTACCGTTGAAAATACCACCTTACATTAAATGACGGTTTGTTTACATTCAAACAGCTGATTGTGATAGATGCCGGTACATAAAGAGAAATAAAAAAAAATCTCTTAGAGCGCGAAACAAAAATAAATAAGAAAAAAAGAAGTTTGTGTGTCAGCTCTTTTATTTTATGTGTGTTATTTTTATTTGTTTAGAAACAATCAAATTTGTGGTGGTATTTTTTTTTTTTTTGTTTCTTTTAAAATCTATTTCCATCGATTTCCTTGTGATTTTCCTTTACTATTTGTTGCATTATTATTCTGTGATTCCTCTTGTGCTGCCAATTCTTCATCGATTAAAAGTTCAAAATTACCCAATGCATCTGGTGAGGGGATTTTATTCCAACGGACACTTAAAAAAAAAAAATAAATAAAAATACATTAAGCTTAAATTATTTATACAAAAAAAAACAAACGTTAACATACTCTGGCACACCATCAGGTGGCAAAACAACTGACAGCATATTATCAATCAACTTGTATTTCAAAATACGATCAGTTACAGTTGTTGATGTTAGAGATGGTGATGCATTAACCTCAACAAGCCATGGTTTTAAATTATTATCGATTATGATGTCATAGCCATAGCACTCGAAACAATGTCGATCACTTGCCATAACTGGAGCAACTGCACGTAACGAATGTACAATTAGCCATGAAATGGCACCAAACAAACGATCGGTTACTTCTTTACCCCGAGTTCCCTCCAAATAGAGACCAAGATTTTGTACTGACCATTTGCCACCATGAAGGTTATTATATTCACCCTGAAATTTAAAAATAAAATTAATTTACGAAAAATCTTTTCATTCAAAAAAAAAAAAAAAAAAAAAATGCAAACGTAAAATTGCATAAGAAGAATAATAAATTCAATTTGATACTACAACAAGGAAAATTCTAATTAATTTGAAGATACAATTATTTTAGTTACTTAATAATCGACTTATTCCTCGTTGAATTTGGGTTTTTTTATAATTCCTGCACTACTGCAATATTGTTATGATGAAGAAGCTCAAAAAAAATGACTACCTACTAAAATACTGTTGGCATCTGCGTAGGTACTAAAGCTTGAATTTTAATATTTTTAAATATGTAATTATCAAAACTAAATTTCCTATTTTAGGGTTTTAACTTTCGTATAAATCTGTTTTGAAAACGCTGCACGCTGCTGATGCGAAACAAAAAATCCAATACAAAAATGACAAAAACAAAATCATAAACGGTTAAATGAGCAACATTGTGACTATTTGCGCAATTAAATCTGTGATTCAAAACAGTGAATTTTTAGTGACAGAACTAATTGCCCGGGCCATAAATTGTTTGCGGTAAATCACATTTGTGTTGAATTCGTTTTAGTTGTATCGCATTACAACATGCCAATTGATTAAACTTTTAATGGATATTTTTCCGAAAGTATTTTTTTCGTCCTCTTGGCAAATACCGTAATGGACATTCTTAACAAAACACAAAATTTCAATTTCTACAAATCATAGCGATCTGTCATAAAACACTGCCAAAAGTTTTATTTTTATCCTCATTAGTGTCAAAAAACTACGGTTAAAATTTATCGTGATTCAGGAAATCTTGGTAACTTGAATATTTTGAATTTGTTTGCGTTTTCAACCATTTGGGTTTTTGGTGCTATGATGTCGTTAAATAAAAACTACTCAAAAAATTTAAGACTTATAATCATACCTATTAGGAAATTTTATTTTGTACCATTTTGGATAGGTACATAATTCATCTTCATTAAGTAAATTTTTAGTAGAACTTCAAATTTTTTTCACAAAACCAATATTTTCCCTATAGACCAAGTATAAATAAGAATAAGGTGTATACTTAAAAGCTACATACCCCATGCTTTTGTACGCTGACATTAGTCAAATGAACGTACATGTTATCTAACTCCGTCAAACTCGTATCATATTTCACTGTACAAAATCGACAAAAACCCTGTTTAAATAAATAAGCCTTTAAAGGACGAAAAGATGTAACCAAAACATAAAGTCGTAGATCAAATTTCTTTCCACCAATCAACAACGGATTGTCAATATATCTAGAATAAAAATTAATTTAACACAATAGAATAAAATAAGTTTTGAAAAATTATAAAACCTTGATATAACATAACTCTCCTTTCCAATTTGTGGATGAAAAGGTCCTTTTGCTTCTCGAGACCATTTCTTTAATTTTGATAATTTATTAATGAGAAAAATACCAGCACCTTGTGACTTGCCACATGGTTTCATAATCCAAGTGCTTTGGGGGTTCTTTCTGTATTCTTCAACGAACATGTTGTAATCTAAGAAATTCTAAATAAAATCAAATTGTTTGCGTTAAGTGAAAAATAAATACCAGCTGGGAGTACAAAAGTCACGGGAATAAAATCGAGATATAAGTATCTTGCTCCACCATATTGATTTGATTCAGCTTTCTCTGCGAGCAGATTTCCATCGCGTTCCAAGTCTTTGCGATATCGTTTGATATTTTTCACCAACAAATCCTTCCTTGATAGCTCGTAGTGATTTGGGAAATGGTTAATTATTCTGTTTTCACCAAAACAACAAAATTTCGTTATTTAAACAGTTGTAGATGTTTTTTTTTTCTACTTACTGATTATCATGCATTCGATAACCACTATCCACACTGAAAATATTCCTGCAGCTCTGCACCCCAGCCCAGTAGAAATTCCAATCATCGTCAGCACCTACTTGAGTCCAGCCCCGTTTTTCAAAATTATTCACTAGGACCGATTTGTCCAAGTCCGTACAGAAACAGATCTTCATGCGTTCGTGTGCGTTCGATTGGGCACCAACTCTTAAAATGAAAAAAAAAAAAGAACATGTATAACAAATATTATAATTAAAATCGGTGACCTTTTCTTTTACTTGTTTGTTGCTTCTCAACCCCTGTTCTTAAAACACCCCTTTTACACTCACCTGCCATACATGTTTGCCAGATTCGTTACTAATCGTTTTTGCTCGCATGTCATAATGTTACGCCAAGAAGTGTAGTATCTTTTACCCCAAGGTGATATTGGTATGGGAACGCGTATAACCTCCTGGAACAGGTGACGAATAAAACTACAAGGAACTGCGTTAATCTTATCCAAAAGCTAAAAATATTGATCAAACAATGGTTGGCAGAGTTGAAATAATTGCCGTCGATAAGGAGTTGAATATTTTGTATATATGGAAAAGGTAAAACTGCAACAAGTTTCTTACTTGTAATTAAAACGCAATTAGAGTAAACGATATACCCAGATATTTGTAAAAAAATTTAATAAAAAAATGTGAAATCCACATTAGCAACAGAAGGATTTAAATACATAGGAACAAGTTTAACTACAATCGGTTTGATTCATATTTGTTTGTTCTCGAGAACTTTTAAAATGATTTGTAAGTTCACGACCGCGACGAAAAAATTTTATTCAAATTTTTTAGAAGTTTCTTTTTGCAAAAAAAAATTACAAGAATTTGTTAAGCCGTTAATGAAACGATTTTAATTAAAAAGATAATTTTTTTTTTTTGTAAAGGGCAAGTTTAAAAAAAAGCAATCATCTTGCCTACAAACTTTGATTTCCCCAGGGTGTAATTCCTCTGGTGTGTGATGGCCCTTCAAGTGTAACAAGTCTAACTACAGAAATATATAACTCGACCTTTAACTTAAGCACCTCGATGGTTTGCTACCATTTTATACCCATTTTGTTTTGATAGAATAAAGTATTGGGTATTTGTAAAAAATTATTTTTACGGTAAATTTATGGTAATTACGTCGATATTCGGTCACCAGATAGCATGATGATCGAATATCGACGCAATTACCATTATTCCGGAAGGCGTTTTAGTAAAACGACAGAAAAAGCACACGTCTCTAGCGGCAATTGGGGTTAAGTCTTAACTTTATTTAAACGCAAATTAACGAACGCTTCTGAACGCGTGTAGTTTTACGGAATAAGGGTGAATAGAATATGTCATTATTTGGAACAAATGCTACATTTCATTCCTTCCAATATTTAGAAAGAAAAGGTGTCCTTTTTAATTTGATTTTGAAAGAAAAGGTGTAATTTTTCCTAATTTGAATTGAATACAAACAAAAGTAAATCGACTTTTATGACAAATAAATATTTTTTACCTCTTTCGTCTAATTGGAGCCCGTCTCATGATTTTCTTTTCGTTTGCAGGAATAACCGGATTTGACATATTTAAACCAAAAATGATAATTTTTTTCAATTTTTTATTTTAGCTATCAACATGATTACAAAACAAAAATAAAACACTTTATAAAACAAAGTGGGAGCCATCCCAGATGCAATGCAAACTGTTTAAATGGAGAACCATCCTGGAGTTCCGGGACGTTTCTTGTTTCTATCCAAAAAGCTCTTGAATCCATTTTTCGATTCATCCAGTGCTTTTTCATCTTTATTACCATCATCGCCATCTTTGCCCACAGTAACTTCAGGGAATGTAAATTTTACATCTCGTGGCTGTGAAAAGGTTTATGATTGTTATGTCCATGGCATTAAAGCAACTGAGGAAATTCAACTTACCAAAGTTACATAAGCAATCTTAACATCTTCATCTTTCGTCACATAACCATAGACCTGATCGCGCTTTGTAGATCCTAGAGCTATTCTCGTCCGAACATGCTTCACCGGCACTTGGTAGATTTTTTCCAAATAATTTGCGATGTCGTAACGGGTCATTTGCATTGACACAGAAAAGGTGACAACATTTTCTGGTTGTTCCTCTTTGGGTCGAATTAATTTCATCCAGAAATTTGGAAGAAACACACGAAGTTGTGGGTTTCCTCTTTGATAAATTGGATACCAGCGGCTGGACATTTCGTTCAGATTCAGAAAGCAAAACCAGAAAACTTCACAAGAAAATATTTTTTTTTCATTGACAGTTGACATATGAGAAATGTCATTTTATCGAATAGGTTTGTTCGATTGGTGAAATTCGAAAATCTTGTATTAAATTTCCATGCACTGAATTCTGTGTTGATTCTGTTTATACAAAGTTACACGGCGACTTTTAGTCATATCTCTTCTTCAAATTCTCATTTGAAATTTTATTCTTTGAGGTGCGCTATTAAATCCTGATGGTTGGGTTTTGGCTAAAATCTTGCAGATCTTCTGTTTTGCGCGCACAAAAAAGTCATATGAGTTTCGTTTTATTTCTTACCGTCATATTATTCACTCGGTACATCCAGATTAATACTTAAATCCGAATGTATTTACATTGAATATATATAATTTACATCTGGGTTTAAGTTTTAAGAAAACGATGAAAATCCCTAGATGGGTTCAATGAAAATTCCGTTAATTTCAAAATAACTTTTCAATGCGTAACTAAAAACTGCTATATTTTTTTCATTGAACGCGCACTCACTAAAAAATAAGTTTGGATAACCAACCAATTGCAATGTCTAAACTAGATTAATCAATGGTGATTTTGCTAATGTTCTCTTTTAATGTTTGTAAGGCCAGGCGCCTGGGATAACCTTGAACCTTTTATACGAAGGAACAAAATCATAGAAATTTTGTGTAGTTTCCTTTTAAAGTAAAACACATACTCTTGTGTGTGAAGAGGAATGTCAAAAAATCTCCTTAAATCGAGTATGGAAAAAAGGCGAAACTAAATGTTACCTGTGTGTTTGTATATTTCGTTGATTCCTTGTGAAGTTGCGTATTTGCGCACTAAGCCTACCTTGTAATTTTGTTTGTGTCGTTTTGTTTCTGAATTAGATTTGGTAAAGTTGACTTTCACTGTATCGTTTCTTTTTCTTATTTATCAAATTTGACTCTTTTGCTCAAAAACTCTTCAAATTGTATTGAATTTACTGGATGAAAACATCTTTCTCATCTTCAACTTATGCGAAATTTCAATCACATCAGTTTGGTGAAATTAAGCATAAAAAATTCCGTACTTATTGTTCTATTCAAATTATAGATGGCCTGAGCGACAATTTCGAAAATCTTCGAAGTAAATTTTCGCAATTTCTGACAGCTGTCAAGTGTTTTTTTTATCAATTTTCTTTTCACTGTCAGTGTGTAGTTTTTTTTCGTGAAGTAACCCCGCAGGTAAGAATAATTTCTTTTAGCTCATCACCCAGAAAAAAAGACGCAATTAATTTGATGTAATTTAAATTGACCAAAGGCGTTTCGCCAGAGTCCCACACATAAATAACCATTAATATAAGCTATGCTTAATTGCTTCTCATTGCAAAAAACACCACGCAAAAATTATGAACGTGCGACCGCAATAAATCGTACCAAAGGCGACGATGATAGAATTACATAAGCTTCCGTGGATTTTCTATGAAAAGCCAAGGAGATATTAATTCTTTTTCCAATCATCATAGTCGCACTTGGAAAGCACGACAGTAAAGTTTACTATAATCTCGGGACAAAATGTTTATTTTCACAATTTGCCTCTTCGCTCAGATCCTTTTTAATCTTTTCTGATGGCTAAGGACGTCGTTTTATTTTGTTTCTATAAATTTGTTGATTCATCTATCCTTTCTTTCATTTAAAGCCTAAGAACTCTTCGAAAATGCGTCTAACTTCGATTTTGAATGGCCAGCATTTTGGCAATTTGTACAAAATCAACGGTCTGGTCACCTACAAGATCTCTCCTTTCGAACAGAAGGCATTCGCTGGAGCCATTAGCAAGGGCGTCCCCAACATGGTCCGCAGGTTTAGGTCCAATGTCTTCATTGTTGCACCATGTAAGTTTATTGTTTTCATTTAATTTTTATTTTAATGACTTGATATCCTTTTCTTAAAGCATTCATTATTTCATACCTTGTCTACAACTTGGCCGAGAAGGAACACGCCCGTCTGCTTCGCAAGAATCCAGCTGAATTTGCCAATGACGAATAAAGCGATTGTGTGGTCATAGATTTTTACAGACGTATTTATTCCTCTTGTTATGTAAATAAATAAATGCTGTGTGATTGAAATACGAAACGGCAAATGATTGTATCTCAATAAAAACACTTGGAACTTATTTTAAATCTTATTTCATTTCATTTTTTTTTAGTTTGGAAAAATATTTTCAAAGCTTGTGGATTTTATTTCTATTTGTTTATTGAGGAACTACATCACTAGATGATAGATCTTTTAACACGTTAGCCGTCGGCGAAGTACGCATGAGTAGGTGCAAACGATGTTTTAGTACTTACCAATCACTTGTGCTCTCATATGCGAGGAGATACGATTTGTTCCTACATTATGTAGGGACACCAATTCTCTATTGAAAATGGATAGCAAAGTACATATATGAGTATTTCGCCACCCCCAAAGGAACATGAGAAATGTAGATTTATCATCCCGATCTTGTAATAGGATGCAGAAGTATGGAACGCTTAAAAGTGGAGTGGAATAGAAGTTACAGTACAAAGAAATGTACGATCTGTACAACGAAACCAACTCAGAGAAAAAAATTAACCGGTATAGGTGGCTGGGGCATTTAATGGACAGTAATTCTCCTATCCGAAGTCTTTGAATCTACACCTAAGGTCCTACGCAGTAGAGAAAAGTGGTGCACGTACATAAGTGAGAGGATACCTCTACCAACTTGGCGTGCTAAACTGATTGAGGCCCTGGTTCATTCCGGTTTGTAACACTACTTTGAGTAAATAATTAAATATACACTCATTGGAATTTCTTGGAATTTCTATAAAACAATAACATGGTCTGCTGAAGCATAATAACGCTAACCGAATGGACGTATATGCTTAAATTTCTTGGTACAGAACAATTTACTTCAAACGGCATCAGAAATGTTGGTTAGATATACCTATATAATTATAAGAAAAAAGACGTCTATTAAAATTTGAATTCTTAAATTAATTATTTGAATTAGCAATTTTGCAGTGTTTTTACTTTTTAAAAGAAAGAGGTGTTAAGTTTAACAGATTCTTAACGAACAAATATCCCCCACCCACATAATTCCAAAAAAAAAAAACAATTTTATTCCGTATTTTATTTGCCTAGAAAATACCTACCAAAATTCCAACATAACGACATAAAAAAAAGATTCCCTCTCTCTTCCTTCATGTTGTGTTTAAAATGTTTATGTTTCCAAAGTAGGTAACTATATTTTAAAAATGTTTAATTTACGAAAATTTTCGTTTTAATTCTGAAGCAAAAGCTTATACTACAAAAATCGGGATGAAAATTAGTTTGAATTTCAATTAATTTAAATATAAATTAATTAACATTCGAATTTGTTTTTTCATCCATACTATTCACTCGATTAATCCATATAAAAAGTTAAATCCGGGCTTAAATTAATTTTAATTCAATTAATTATTAATTTGCATTTAAATTTAAATTAATTTACTTCCGGATTTATGTTTTCATCTGGATTAATCGAGTGAATATTATGGAGGTTAATATTTTGAGAGGTACATAGTTGTACAACCGTGGTTCATCCACGTTCATGTTGTACAAACAAAAATTATTCCCCATCAAAATTAGTTGAGAGAGCCAATAACTTGTATTTTTAACTTAACTTGAACACCAGTTAGTTAATCCGCCGATTAATACATTCTTAAGTGATTTATTACCCAAGTTTGTACAACATTCGCCAATAATAGTTAAATTTTTAAAATGAGCTTTCATGACGTGCCCAGTAAAAACAATTATGCAAAAATTTACCAAACAAACGATTTTTGAAATATTTACATTAATTTCTTCAATAAAAATATGTATAATCATTCACCGCACGCAGCCATTCTTTTGTCACTTGAACATTTTTCATACACATTTAACTATCTCCCTCACTCTCTAATAAAACAACAATCGATTCCGTTTCTACTCCATTTTCATGGAACTCATGGAAGTGCCCCTTTCCAGCGATTTACACATATTTTTTTTTCTTTTACTTGCATTCATTTTCATCCAGTTTTCTTTTTCGGCTCGTCGTCTACATACATTTTAAATTTGCCTTGCCTTCTGCCAGTTGTGTTGTTCGCTTGCTCCTTTTCAATTTCAGGTTTGTCTGCGAAGAAAAAAGTTTGAAGAAAAATGTGCGGTGTGCCCTAAATTCGCATTAAAAGTTATAAAACTATCACCAAACTCAAGTTAATTATACTCTTCATTAAAATAATTCAACATAATGTTGAAATTTCGATCGAAAATAAAGTAAAAAAAAATGAAATTCGCCGCCCGCTTTTGAAAGAAATACACAATTTTTCATTTCTCTTCTCGCCTCGCCCCCTGGAGCTAAGACTTCTTCTAAAATCGTGTAAAAGGAATACATTTTTAGAAAAAAAGAAACGACAAATGATTTTGTGATAGAGAAGTGAAAACAATTAACCGTTATTTTATTATTTTGCTTTTTTTTATAATTTTGTACACAAAGTTTAATAAAATAAAGAAAATTCCAAAATTGGAAAAAGTGAAGAAAAAAAGTGCGAAAGAAAAAAATCTGACCCGACGACGACGACGAGAATCGAGAAATAGAAAAATGTCCAGCTGGGCGGAACGAGTCCACCGCCGCGCCGCTGATCTCGGCAGTGTGGTAACCTCTTGCGGACACCCGGGATCCGGTGGAACCCCATCGTACCCCTCATACCGGCTGGAGAAAGTCAAATTCGGCGTCCCACTCGAAGAGGTGTGTAAAAACGACAACATTCCCGGTCCACTGCTTGTGCTCATCCTCAAGCTAAACAAGGAGTCGCCCAATCGCAGAGATGTCTTCCGTGCCCCTGGCCACCAGGGAGCCATGAAAAAGTTGATACATTTCCTGCAAGCTGGCCGCTTGGTCAACGTGGACAACTACTCGGTGTATACAATCGCGAGTGTGCTGAAGAAGTTCCTTCGTAAAATCCCAAACGGCGTCTTCGGTCGGCTGGGAGAGAACGAGCTGTTCGCGTGCATTGAACTGGATAATGAGATGGAGCAACAGGAGAGAATTCATAGGTTAGTTGTCTAGTTTCTAATTCTCCATTATTTTGTATGTTTCGTATCAAGTTGGTGCTGCCACTGCCAGAGACACTGCTGCTGCTGCACCATGTGGTTCTGTATCTATTAATTGGGGACACTTTTGGGGCGTTGTTGTTGCCGCTGCTGTCTCTGCTGTTGGCAGTGATAACACCGCGTGTTTTTTTTTTTTTTTTAATTGGGGCTAGTGGGAGATAGTGTAATGCAGTGGAGCAATAGTGCTTGATTGGGGGCAGATAATGAAATAAAAAAGCTGCCTGTTTGTAATGCTCCGCTGAGAACTGTGTCGTGAAGTTGTCTGTATTGATCGAAAATCCACAGTAGAACAGATTCGTATTAAAGTTGGCAACAATCAAAAATCCACTGCTGAAGTTTTTTATTTTTTTCATTTGTCAGTGGTGTTCCTACCGACCTACTCTTACAGTAAACGGTTTTACTATTGTTAGTCTGTTTGTTTGTTCGGCACATAACTTGTAATTGATAAATTGTAATTGTAATAGGTACCTACCTACTTTATTTTACCTAAGAATTGTAATTGTAATTGTCATAATTTATTTGGGTTGGCCTATGAACTGCCATTTAGATTAACATAAGTTTTATATGTGCTAATTGATATACCTAGGTATAAATTAACACATCGATTTACAAACTTTACATGCGTTGATATAAATGTATCTGTACCTTGGTTCTACTAAAAGACCCAATGTCCAATTTCTTCATATTTGGGAAATCCAACTTATTGTTCTTTTATTTTTAAGAATGCTTAATTCTTTTAATTATAAATCATTCTAAAAGGTTTCTTAATACAAATTTTATTTTATTTTTTTATTTCAATGATTGAAATACCTTACCATTGATTATTGTAATCTTAGAAATCATTTTATGTGAAACATTAGACCAAAATGATTTTTTTTTTAAATTATAAATTGAAGCGCTGAGAAGAAGAAGGGGTTAAGTGACATTTTTGGATTTTTATGTTTTTTTGCAAAAATTATGATGCTAAATGTAAACTTAGATTTCTGTGTTATCAGCGTTTCTCTACCACCTTTAGTTTCCGATTTAGCCCTTCTGTTTTTGGTATAAAAGGGTTAAACGAAACAACTTTTTAAAAAAATTTAGTGGAAGAAGGCGTTAAAATCACTTAACTCCTTTTTACAACCAAAAAATAAAAACTAAAAATATATTGTTTGCATGAAGGAGTTAAATACCTACTTACACCCTTCTTGCAGCTTATAAAACTAAAATAAGGAAAATGACGTAGGATAATGAAATGCTTATTTACCTCCTAGCAGTAACTTTTGGGAGTTAAATGACTATCTACATAGATGTGTGCGATGTGCTCTTTATATCAAATTGGAAAGATAAAACTTGATTTTCTTCATAATAAGTTGAAAAGTTCTGAGTTTGCGCCATCTTTGGATAAAAGAGGTCAACACTTCAGCACCATATAAGTAAATTTCCGGCTGAGGAATCGCACTTCTCTCGAAAGAAGAACCCGCTTTATCTTTCACATTTGCTTAATGTAACAAAAATGTTTAAAGTCTACATTGAGCATTGCACCATAGAAGGCAAAGATGCCAGATTTTTTGTCAGCGAGTCTTTTTATAGTTAGGAACATTTTTAAAACTTGATTTAACTTGTCCTTCCGTCACCTAGAAGTGATACATGTAGCACCTGTGACTCTGGCGAAAACTCGAAAAAACATCGAATTACCTACAAAACTGTATTCGAAGGACAGCAAATTGACCACGAAAAGGCTCGATCTGATCCAAAAGTCGTATATATTACTTTTGATTTGCCTAAACGCACAACATCAAAGGCATTCTACTCGAGGCAGATGTGGTTTTTTAATTTGGAAATACATTTCATCACTTCGGATGTTGAAATGTCTTATAAGATGACTTGGACCGAATACATAGCAGATGTCTTCACCTCAGAAAGCACTGAGATGATGAGCGCACTCTTCACATTTTTTCCATTTTTTACGAAAACAAGAGTACTTGAGTATTTCGCAGTGATCGATCACAAATTTCCATAAGTCGGGCACACATATCTTAATAGCGACCGAGATTTTTTAACAAACAAACACAAATATATATATGCCACTAAGACCTAGGGTCTTATAAATTAGGCTATGTAAGAAGGAATAGAAGGATAGGATAGATTTTTGTTGGCACAGTGGGTTGAGAAATTAGGTTTTGATTTTTCTCATTAAATACATGGGGTGGCGTTCAGTTGAGGGAATATAGAATATATAGAAGAATGCTGCTTAGACTGAGGATCGAACCCACACATCCAAGTTAGCAGTCAAGCACTACTTCCACTGCGCCGGGGCCACCCCCATTTTCGAAAGGATAGAAAAGGAATTACGGAAGCATGGACTTATCTATACTGCTGAACAATATATAGTTCATAGAATGCTTCAATGAAGAATCTCCATTTTCAGAAGTATTAATATCAAAAACGATTCCCGATAAAACTCAAGATTTTTTTCCTCGAGAAAAAAAACAAGCAACTTAAAACTGAAAAAATTAAAAACTTAAAGGAGCAAATGCCGTTCATTCCCCAGCAGCATATCTGGCTTTATATAAAAGCAATTTCAGATTCTCCCGAGGAATCTATAAGAAATAAGAAATTAAAAAATGTCACTTAACCCCTTCGTTGTTTTTACCAATTAAAAGGATTTTATATTTTGTTAGCAAAAAGGGGTTAAGTACACTTTTTGAGAGAATATGTACAAAAAAAATACCTCTGAACTGTTTAAATAAATTAAAAGTTATATTTTAAGAAAGTCTGTTTTATGCTTTATTTAATATTCTTATCAAAAAGTTATAGTTTTTAACCATAAAAAAGTTCTCATCGATTAACTTTGAACCCTTGCATCTCGAAACTTAACAATTGTCGTTTAACCCCTTCTTCTTCTCAGCGCTTCAATTATTACTTGTACTATAAATAATTATTATTGGCATCAAAATAAATACTGATTTTGCTTTTAAAGTGACTGCTTCAAAACAAAAAATTGAAATGGATTGCTAAACTAAGGTAGGTAGGCAGGTACCTAGGTATACAGAAAAAAAAAATCTGAATGGGGCACAAATTATTTTATACTTACCTACTTTAAAAAAATCAATTAAAATACATGTAGATACCTACCCATTAAAAATCTATTTTTATTTTATTAATTTGAAAAAAGTAAATAATAAATAACTTTTTGAAAGATACCTATAGGTATACATAATATATGCGTTACTCAAATCGGTTTTACCGATAATAAGAAAGTAGAAAATAAGAAAAACGGTTCTATATAGGTTCTGTTAATTATTAGGTATATACTTACAAAAATAAAAATAAAATTCTTGGAATAATTACTTTTCCGAGTAAAATAAAATCTTCCTGAATGGTTTTCAAAATCTGTATAGTAAGTTCAAAGAACAATAAATTCTTAAAATATTCAGAAGATGTTTGGTGTCATTAGGAAAAACTGACAGCATTTTTTTTGTAAATATTAAGTTATGATTAAAATCAGTTGAACTGCTTTCAAGAACATAGAAAAAATGGGTTCTATGGAAGGTGCCATTAATAACCACTTTTTAGATGTTTTTTTATATATAAAAGTACCTAGCTTATACATACCAATATTAGTTAAATGATTTTTTTTTAATCTGTAGCTTTTCCCAAAAAAATAAGGCTTTTATTAAGAACTGCAAAAATGTGTATGGCAGGAACTGTTTTTTTTTTTTCATTTACTTTTTTTTTAATTTCATTTTTCATTTGTTTATTTGCAATAACCTTATATAATAAGATACAGAATCTTTTTAATTCGTAAATTTATAGTGATTAGTTTATGAATACATATATTTTTGGTAATAAATATGTAATATGTTTGTATTTTATGTAACAATTAATTTAACATCACTTCATCTTTGAATACATTTTTCGCAGCTATTTTATTTCGCCGCCCTTTTATAATTAACCAAAAAAAGTATTACATATACATATGTATATATCATTTAATTACTAAAAAATAAATGATGATATAAGGGGTAAATGATGCACTTAGCGTTCGTTAAAAGTTGGATGACAGAAAGCAGCATGAACGTATTCGGAATCTACATATGGCATGGACTTGTGTCATTCTACTGATTTAAATGTGCTTCATTTATTTTGTTATCGCCTAAGTATACACATAACTTATCTCATAAGAAGAAATGTTTTAAATACAACATTTTGTGGACTAAAGGCCGTAAAAAAGCTATTTTGAATCTTTAACACATACCTACATAATGTATAAACAATATTGACAAACAAAATCATAGATTAAAACAAAATAGATGCAATATAATACAATTTTTGCAAAACCTGCGGCCCTGTAACGATAGCCAAAAGCAATTAATTTATTGAACCATAGGCAATTACAACAAACCTTTTGTAATCAAAGTGCAACAAAACGATTTATTCCATTAAATGCAATTTAATAATACATTCTAATTAAAACCAATAACAATTTTGTAAGACTGCAGCGATATCTTTACCTACCACTTCCAATGTAAGTAAAACAGTTGCAGTACCGTTACCACTCAAGCCTTAAATTATTTCGCAACACATTTTTCCATCTAAATAAATGTTTTACAATAATAAAACTTATAAAAAATACAATCTTACAATATTATTTTTGATTTTGTAAAGAAAAAAAAAAAAAAAAAAAACAAAGACATACTTCCATCAAAACACACATTTCTTAACAAAAGACTATTCATAAATTTTAAAAACCAAATTAAAGCGTGACGATACTCTAATGACTAACAAACAAAACAAAACAACACAAAAAAAAAAAGCTGTTATGTAAATTGGTCTTGCGAATGGTACTTAGTTTATGTTCCCAAGTAAAACAGACCGTGACCTTTTATGAGAAGTACTAATGGAACCTACTTCTACTCTGTGCAACGATCAAATTGCCCCACTTAACCAATGACACCAACAACATTCTCAATGGTTGACCTAATCAGACCATATCAGTTTATTTTTGTAAGCCTATTAACTATTACTTTCCCAAAAATAATAAAGACATAGACACGTTTACACATCTTCATTGAGAAGTCACAGTGAAGACGACGACAATGGCGCCCTGATAACATAGCCAGCGACAATAGCAGTCATCGAGCATATACGAGTATTTCCACAAAAATGCCACGAATAATAATTGAACAACAAAATATAGTGGGATATTATGTCTTAAAAGCTGGCAAACAACAAAAAAAAAATTATGAATTTATGTGTTAATACACGATTCTGACTTAGTAAAGTTATTAAAACCTCAAACTTGCATTATGTGTATAGGCCACCATGCAATTTATTAATTTCTGTTCAAATTTCATGGTTGGAAAAAAATCAAAATTAAAATAACATAAATTTCCTTAATTTATAGACAAAATACAAAAAAGGTTTTTTCAAAGGTTTTAATTAAAGGTCTGAATTTTGTTCCCATATTCCATTCGCGTTTTAGAACTTTTTCGAACTTCACGTTTTCAAAGCTATTAACAGATGTTATTAGTTTTTAATTTTGATTTTACTTTATAGAAATCGCTACGTGTAAACGTGTTATACTAATTCTTATTTAAGAAAATTTATCAGTGGATATAAACACTTAAGGCGGATATTATTGTACCAAAATTAAAAAAAAATAATGAAAGTATCCTTTTACGCATTTCACATCAATTTGGTGTTTTTTTTTTCCTCCTTTTATAATGAAAAACATTTTTTTTGTATACATACATATGTACATATTTATTTATTATTTATATAGCTTTCAACAAACACTTTACAGTGAACTTATACAAAATAATTAACTTTAAAAATTACAGACTATTCTTAACGATTCTTGTGACTTCGACGTAGATAATATTGTTGCATATTTTCACTCAACGTATCTGTCAAAAGTGTGATGATTATATCCAGAATATACTTACTTTATACGATCTTTGTTGAAATCCTTTTAAAATCAATTTAAAGAACGTTGAACTCAATATTTCAATATTCAACTCAATATAAATATATTTATTTTCTTCTCTTTGATAAAATCTTAAAAAGACGCATGCTATTGTCTATTGTAATTTTATCGCAGATGTTTTATCATCAATTTTATTTATTGTTGTTATTATTTTTAATTTTGTTGTTTTAGTTAAAGCTATTTTTTCGATGAATCAATTATTAAACTAGCGCGCTATTGTTGCAGTTGGGTAACAATTGCTCAATGAAGATGTTCGCAAAGTGATGAGTAATAATGTAAACAAAACTAAAATGGTTTTGTATTCATTAGTCATTGGTGAGGGCGTTTTTTTTTTTATTGATAAATAATAAACACCTTATTAATTTATAACTTTATATAAAGGTTGCGACTAGTTTTTGAAAACCGGACATCTTTGGATGACTCAAGATATAAACTGAGAACTGCGAGTCTGGTTATGTTTTTACACAACAATTTATAATATTGTGTTAGTGTCTAGTTTCTAAATATAACTGTTGCAGTTCGAAATAGTTGTTGTTTTTTTTTTTCTACGAAGATGTGTGCCGTAGCTATCAAATTTTGTATGAGTTCGTTTGTACGAAAATATCATGATCTCAATTAGGCTGAGTCAGATCTTAACCCATCGTCAGTATGAAATTCGAGAAGATTATTTGCCATATTTAAAACACCATAAGTTCCACAAACAAAATTGTACCTTAGTTTTGTAGAATACAGTTTTACTATACAAAATTTTACCGAGAAATCAGAAATAAAAAAGTTACATCTAAAAATAGACAAATGTTTTCAACAAAAAATGCACGAAAAAAAATTGATACATCAATTTTTAGTACTTATTAATGCAGAGTTAGAAAATTAATTTTGAAAAAATTTCATTCACCCATTTTCAAAATATCGCATTTTCAAAGTATAATTTTGAAAATATGTATTTTTAAAAATACAAAATTTAATTTTTTGCAACTTTTGATATGCAATATTATTTAAACTTACTAAAAGCTTTTGTGTAAAAAATTTCATTAAAATTGGTTTAACAGATAATGAGATAATGATAATAAGTCGAAAACCGAAACATTTTTTTCCCAATAGTATGATAGATCGTTTTGATATATTAGTTCACACAAAAATTTTAATCAAAATCGTAGGAGCCACCTTTGAGAAAAATGAGATTTTCAATACCGGTTTTTAAACATTTGTATAGGAGGTACCGTTATTTTTGGTTATACGAAAAAAAATTATTTCAAATCTGCTATATAGTGTCAAAAAACTGCTAGATACTAAGTTTAATAAAAACCGACCAAGTTGTTTTCGAATTATTAAGTTTTCAAAAAAAATTTAAAACTTTTTTTTTTTAAATCAAAAAAAAAAAAAATTTGAAAATGTTTGTACACAATATTTTTTAAATTACATATTGTAAAAATTCTCTATAGAAAAATTAATTAAAATCATTTGAACCGTTTTTGAGAAAATCGAAAATAATAAAAAAAAAAAATGTTCACACTAGATATTCGTCATGAAATCTATGTTAGATGGACTGAACTTAACAAAAATTGCGTATTGACAAGGTCCTCACTAGTCAACTGATGAGTCCAAGTGAGATCGCCGGGACGAAACGCCTAAATTTTTGTGGACTAAAAGCCGTAAAAAGCTATTTTGAATCAATAATTCAACAAGTCTAATTAAATAGTGCTAAGTCTTCTACTTGGCTGATGTATTTCAGTAGTATATAGAGTTTGTAATTATTATTAAAAAAAACCTTCATTAAAAAAAAAAAAAAAAATGGTTCTACGGGAGGTACCATTTAGGTATAACCATTTTTCGGGAGGCTTTTGTAAAAAAAAATTACTGATTTTTTTCTTTTAAGTTGTGGGCACGTTTTTGACAAAAAATATTTTTATGTTTTGCTAAAAAAAATTGTACGCAGGTACCGTTATTTTTGGTCTTAAAAGAATGAAAACAAAAAATGTGGGAAGAATGCCCAAAAAACGCTAGGTACCAAGTTTAAAGAAAATCGTCACACGTTAAGTCTACAACCGAAAGGACAGGCATACGGAATTGCGAGACCCACTTTTTTCGACTTCGCTATCATCGTAATGTCAACTTTTATGAAAAATCTCGAGTCCGATTTTTTTTACGAACTTATACATACTTATACATTCATACATATGTATGTACATATATCGCAAGTAAAAATAGCATTTAACTTTTGTTGATTGATACAATTACAAAAAGTTTGTATGTTTTTAACTATACATTTTTTAATTTTTTATTTCTTGTTAAAAGTTTGGATAGCAAAATTGTACAGAATTGAATTTTCTACAAAACTGAACTGTTTGTGGAACTCATGATTCTCTAGATATGGCGAATAAACTTTGCAAATAATTTTGGGGTTCAATATCAAAATTCATTCATTTTGAAAAGCTGTATTTTGAAAACTATTGGGTGTACAGAGGATTTTGATCTTAAATAGAAGAAAATGTAGTTGTGTTGATATCGTAGAGCGAAGTTATAATCGAAAGCTAATCCATTAAGGTTGAAATTGTAAAAACTGAAAAAAGCGAAAATTTATCGTTTTTTTAATTTTTGACAATGTTCCGAGGTTAAAAACTTGGTTTTTTTTTCATTAGGCCAACATCATAAACAAATCAGCGAAAAATCAGAAATACCGAATCTCAAGTATGGATTATAGACCTAAAATTTGAAAATTGGAAACCATGGTTTACTAAATATGAGGCAGAAACTAACGGGTGATTTTTTAGCTGGTTTGGTTTTGGCAACACTGGTTTTGACAGCTGACGTGTGTTTAGTACCTTGTGTCACTGTCAAACAGCTTCAGTTTGGTTTGCAATTTAACCATGGATCGTCTTACAAATGAACAACGCTTGCAAATTATTGAATTTTACTATCAAAATTCGTGCTCGGTTCGAAATGTTCATCGCGCGCTGCTTCCATTTTATGGTCGGATCATTTTTGGTTGAATGGGTACGTAAATAAGCAAAATTGCCGCATTTGGAGTGAAGATCAGCCAGAAGCATTGCAACAGCTACCAATGCATCCCGAAAAAGCCACTGTTTGGTGCGGTTTATGGGCCGGCGGCATTATTGGGCCATATTTCTTCAAAGATGATGCGAATCGCAGCGTTACTGTCAATGGTGAACGCTACCGAGCGATGATAACAAACTTTTTTTTGCCCGAAATGGAAGTTCTTGACTTGCATGATATGTGGTTTCAACAAGACGGTGCCACATGCCACACAGCACGCGAAACAATGGCGCAATTGCGAGGCGAGTTTGGTGAACAGTTAATTTCACGTTTCGGGCCGGTCAATTGGCCGCCTAGATCGTGCGATTTGACACCATTAGATTATTTTTTGTGGGGGTATGTCAAGGCTAATGTCTATAGGGACAAGCCCGCTTCGATTGACGCACTGGAAGCCAACATCCATGCATTCATTCGTGAGATACCGGCCGATATGTGTGAAAGAGTATGCCAAAATTGGACTCAGCGGATGGGCTACCTGAGACGCAGCCGCGGTCAACATTTGCATGAAATTATCTTTAAACATTAAATTGCAAGGTTCAAACTATCGATTCAAATAAATATTTCATTCATTTTTTCGAATTTTTTGTGTTTTTTTTTTTTAAAAGTTCTAAACCTCTTAAAAAATCACCCATTATTTCCCTTTACCATCGTTATTTTACAATTATATTTGAGTATCTTCCGACGGTTGCATTATTATATAAACACATCTTCAATATACACAATAGTTTTGGGTTGTACGCGCGGACAGACACGTAGCCAGTTACGATTTTATTTGAGTCATGTCACATATACAATTTGATAAGAATTTTGTTCGGTTTCTTTTTTTTTTAATTTTTAATTATAACACATACAAAATTTACATAAATATGTACATACTTATGTATGTACATATATATGAATTGAATGTACATAAATATATCTGCTAGTGAAAAAATGCCAAGACTCAATTTACTCAAAATATAATGATTTCTGCAACGAAATAAATTTTGCCTGCATCATAATTTTATCAGTTTGTTTTGTGATTATTCCGTCATATCTAACGTGACACATATTCTTATAACCAATAATTTTGTGCCAAGAGAAGTAACACCAAATTGCACTTAAAACAATGGTCTTTAAAAAAGAAATATGTATATATTTTGGAAAATATATCAAGTTATTTTTTATTTTTTTTAATTTACAACCACAACCACAACCAAACCCTTTCCTTACCTTTTTCTTAACTCAGGTGTACTCAGTGATGTAATCTCAGATGTAGTTATAAAGGGGCTTGGTAAAATATAGTTCAACACTTAACCACATTGTTTTTATAATAAAACAACAACCACAACAATGACGCGACTTGGTATAAGTTCCATCTTGAATCCAATTTTCTATTATGTTGTCCCTTCGTCAACAATGTCTATTCAACTCAGTTATTGACCTCGTTGCTTTCTATTAAGCAAACTCCCATCTCAACCCAACCCAACCCGTAAACTTAAACCTTTTAATTTGTTGCTGAAGCTATAACCCCATCACAAAATTTGGATATATATGTATGTAGATATTGTAACTATCATTCTACATACATACATACATACAAACAATACCAGTTTTCTCAAAAGCATGCAAACTCCAAACAAATCCCATTAGCTATGTCTGCCGACCTCAATTCTATGCCAATCGAATTCCATACACAGCAACTATGTATAGTTGGATATAACGTTTCACTCGAATCGACGACCAACGACGACGACCGGAAATCGGAAATGCAGGCAACATTTGGCTGGACAAGAAGACCAAAGACCTCCATCTATCTATGTATCTATCTATCTTTCTAACTATGTAGGTATCTCTCCCTATGATTCTCGTTGTAATTATTATGTTTTGGCTATCATTTCACAAAGCGCAATCAAAATAGATATTCTTCCTCTGCCACAATTGGATATCCCCAACATCGTGTATCCGTTCGATACCAAACCTATTTCAGTCCAAGTCCACATCTAACTTACGTCACTGAACTTTGGCTAGTGGAATCGATGTGCGGAGCGGAGTAGTGTAGAGGAAATTTGTGTGTCTATCCACACGTTGAACCGTTTTTCATTGAGATAAATGCTATTTTATTGCTCGCTCATATTATAAGAGGAGGAGTGTTTGTAGTGGCAAACATTTTTTTTTTTAAATGTTTATTTTTTTTTGTATTCATGCGACACTTAATTTAAAAATAAAAAAAAAAAAAAACTGCACAATAAAGGCTGGCTTTATTTAGTTTTTGAAGTTCTTTGACTGTAGTTTCACGGATAATTAACGGTTGAAAACGTCAAATGTTTCTTTTCGTATAATTTTAAAAATACATACTCAAACTCTTGTGTATTTTGTATTTCCTCATTTGTTTTGCATTAATTTTTATATTATTGCTCCAAAAATTGAGGGTAAATTACTGATTCGCATTTGTGTATATTCGATCGTTAAGTATAATACAATGCATTATTGAGCTGAGGTTGAAAGATGCGATATTAAACCTACTGTAGAGGTCAATGAATTTATGTTCTTTTTTTTTTAACCTAGCATTATATTGTAAATGTTGCAGTTATTTCTTAATTATTTATTGATTTGAAGCCAATTTTATTTATTGCCCCTCACGCCGAAACGAGTAAAATAGAACCCCCGCTTGAATATTTTTAGGAAAATTTTGTATTTTTTTATTCTTTTCAAAAAGTTTTAAGTCGATTAAAAATTAAATACAAGAGTTGCAACAGTTACTTGTGTAAGTAAACTTCCGGATTCTCTTGCGAGACGTATATTTTTGTTTATAGTTTTCTTAATTCTGTCAACAACAGAGGAACATGTTTTCTAATCGCCGCGCCCCAAACTTGCGAAAGTGCGCTTTTATGGTAGCAACATAGGAACTTTTTTGGAGGATAAAAAAAAAGTGCCGCAAGGTGCCATCGTGAAATTACTGTTTAAAGTTTTAAATTTCAATTAATAAACTTTAATTAAGTAGTAAATTTTAATCCCGAAACCAACCGCAACAATTTTTTTTTAAATTTATCAATACGCGATTTTCAGTGTGACCATGTACATATTATGTACATATATCTCGGAGAGATTTATTTTTTCTTTTTTGAAATAAATCCCTATCGGTCAGCTGTCAGAAGATGTTTTAGAAGCCCGTCAAAAAGATTATAAAACTTTTAGGAGTAGATTTTCCAGGAAAATGTGTCCCGCGTTGCTACAAATACTGATTTGCTTCACAATTTGCTGATTTTCTCTGATCCTTAAATCAAGGATTTGCGTTAACTTCCAAAACGAGACAAAAAAAATCAACCACTTTAGTTTTGTTTTTAGAAACGCTGCTGGTATTTTAAGCAAATAAATTGTACTTTCGAATTAAGTCCAGCTAACCACCCTCAAATCGACCGCTGTTCGCCGCCTCTGCCGCATATAAAATCTTATCGGTTATAATATACTGTGTGAGGGCTTAATCCTGCAGGTTGGGTGGTTAGTTAAGTCAGTTTCTTTTCTTTAAGAATTTATTTGGTGGTTAGTTTTTTGGGGCAACAATACTTATGTATTGAGCTTGCTGACAAATGCATATGTCCGTGCTAAAAACATTTTTTAAATTTAACTTTAAAAGTTTTATGTAATCTATATATATAAATTAAAGTTTGGTTTTGTGTACGTTCGCTAACCAGCCAAACCGGTTGACCGATTTTCTTAATTTTTGTTTTTAATTAAAGAGGAATAAGGGTAGAATGTTTAGGACAAAAAAAAAATTATAAAAAATTACAACACATTCGCTGCAAAACAAATTAAAAAAAAAAAAACTATTTTTTAACGCCCTGCGAAGCGGGCGTGGGTTTTGCTAGTTAAAAATAAATTATTCAGAATAATCAAATTTATAGTTAAATTTTTTGAAATTCTCATCTTTACTTCAATTAAATTTTTGTGACGTGCAATTTGGCATCAACTTTTATTGAACTAGTATCTCCAGGGAATCCCCTTGGTTTCAAATAGTCATCAATGAACTAATGTATCTGCAGTTTTTTGGAAGTACATAATTCAAATTATATTTTTTATTAAACATTTATTATACTAACCTTGCTTAACGCTAACAGTTATATTGATTACACTCTGTTATCGGTAATCAATTTTCATTCATTCTCCCAGTCTACCAAAGCCTTCTTAAACCTATTTTTCAGTGTCTCTCAAATATAAATAGGTCAATTATTGAAAGGCTTT
Organism: Epistrophe eligans; assembly: GCA_951394125.1. Classification (NCBI taxonomy): domain Eukaryota; kingdom Metazoa; phylum Arthropoda; class Insecta; order Diptera; family Syrphidae; genus Epistrophe; species Epistrophe eligans. The sequence continues at coordinate 12,440,474 of OX596031.1, read as the reverse complement.
ATTATTCTGTATGGAAAATAATGGAGTTCGCAGACTTTGATAGAAGTATAGCGGTCAAATATGACGTTTATCTCAAGGGCATAACGTGCTCACAGAAATAAATTTTAAAGATGAGTGGTTAAATAACTGTTTTTTTTTTTTAAACAAAATGGTTTATCTCATGTTTATTATTCTTGTTGTTCGAAGAAAGATAACATTTACATAGTCATAGCTTCCAAAAATAGTAAAGGTATTGAAATTTGCCTTACACCTTTTATTTTCTTTAAAGGGCGGATGAGGCTTATATTAAATGTGTAAATTATGTAAAACATTATACAATATACAGTACATTATTTGCATGTATGTTTTGTAACAAATCTGATGCAAAAACCTAAAACTTATCATCCGAATTTAAATACCCCTTGTCTGTGTAGAAAAATGAGTTTTCTAAGGTAAAAAAAAATCTCTTCTTTCTCTTTGTGTGTTGAAGTTGTATTACCCCGTCATAGTGGTTTATTTTGTTAGTCATTTCATTATAAACAAACAAACAAAAAAATAATCGTGAGGTCCGGATTTGTTGCTTTCTTTTTTCCCAAGAAAACTGATTTGCTATTTTAGGTGCTATCATTTTAAGTGTCGTGTTCCAGGTAGGAAGTAGGTTGGTTATACATAGGTAGAATCTCTCTCACGAACGTCAGTGTGTCGTTTAGGTTAAGGGCAAGACCTTTATCGTTCCTTGACCTTCGGAAACGATGACGCCTTATAATGTGATAGACAAAAGCCAACTCAAGAGAGAGTTCTTGTGTTCCATTTATATATGTACATATATATATAAAAAAATAAATGCCGGGGCATATTCGATTTTTATTTCTTCGTATTCTCAACTTCTATCTAGTTATATGTCGTCGTTTCGTTGTTGTTACCTGCGTCATAGAGTGAATCGAGAGAGCTACATACAGTTTTTCAGAATTTAATTTCAGTAGGTTTATTTTTGGAATTTGGTTTTGCATAATTCATCATTCGCGCACGTTTTGTGATCGATTGTGTTCGACTGCCTGATTTGTGTGTTGCTACAGCAGCTATAAAGCCGGCTGTTTGGAACCGGTGAAATACTGTGCACCGAACCGAACTTCAACGTCTCCACAGCAGAAGCGAGCAAAGCAGCAGCAGCGGCAGCATTTCAACACACATGTGAGAGATCTATATAAGATTCTGTCCGCGTTATAATCATAATATAGGTAGGTAGGTACCTACGATGGAATTGATTTGAATAAGTTTTTGGCGTGCGCTCTTACGAAATTGGCTTTAGGCATATTTGTCAAATCTTTGTTTTCTGCTTTTGGAGATTTTTTATCTCTGATGAGAAGGTTAGAATGGCTTTACGGGTTTATTCACCGTCGCGTCTGTTTGTTAGTCCATATGGGATTAGGTGACACATATGGTGGTTTTTGTTTTTTTTTGTTTTTTGTTTTTTTATGAATTCAATTGTGATTGAAAAGGAAAGTTTGTTTTGTTTGATTTTTGTTTTAATAATAACAATAGAAAAATATGCGACATGTATTGATGTCGATACAACATATTGATATCTTTTTACTTTTATTTTTTTTGTACCTACTCAAACTTTTGGCAGATAATAATAATATTTAATTAATTTGTTGTAAATTAGTCAAAAAAAAGTGAATTAAACATTGCAATTAACACGGAGAAGCGATTAATTAGAATTTTACATAATTACAGAGACTGACAAAGGAAATCAATTGAATTACAAGTATTTTTTGGCAAAGACCTGAAATGCAGTTTTCTTACAATCACTTTTGTCACTATAGGTACTAAGTGTGATCAATAATTGAAACCGTTTTTGAAAAAAAAAAAAAAAAACGAAATCATAGTAAATTTTTATTTACCTATGTATGTACGTACATATGTATTTAATTTATTAACGATGAATAATTTTACAAGGGAGGTTTCTTTCGACAAAACGAGTTTATAGTTCAAGAGAAGTGAACTTTTTTTTTAAATATGTATCTACATATTATTTTTCAAGTCGATAAAAATAAATTTTATCAATCTTGATTTCACTTGAGCTATAAACCCGCTTGGCATGCGAAAAACAATTTCTTGTTCAACAAAATGTTTGTCTATTTTTTTTAACTATTTTCTGACGGTACACATTCGTAAAAATTGCATTTATTCTTAAATTAAATAAATTGACTTTTGATCAACATAAAATTGAATGTTTACAAATTGACACTTTGCTCAGTTCGTTAACTGATTAATTTTCGTTTAGTTTTTTCTTCACGAAATGTATAAAATTTCAAGGGCGTTTTTATATTAATTGAGAATTGAGGAGACATTTTTTAGCTCCAAAAATAACAGTAGCTGCCATAAAACTGTTAAGAAAAATCTTATTTATTTTGAAAACTATTTTTTTTTATAATATTTTATTATTCACAGAACATCTGAAAAAATTATTTTCTTAAAAATTGATTTAAAATATAAATAAAATTACAAATAAACAATCTCAATACTTTCAATACCATACTGTACATTTTTATAAAGCCAGTAAGTAATGCATTCCTTAATTTTCGTTTTAAAACTAAGCTGATTTAAAAAGTAGTAAAAAAAAAATATTTTTTAAACTCAACATTAAAAAAAAAGAAATGAAAAAATATGTTAAGTAACCAAATTCAAAGCAAATCGGTCCACCCGATTAGTCTCTAGCTTGATTTACAGTGGACGTAGGTTATTATTCGAGTAATCATTTTTTCATGAAACAACACAGATATGTACATACATTATGTAGGTAACTTAAAAATTTAAAAAGAGAATCGAACTAAAAATTACAGGTCATGCATGTACATGAATATAAATAAATTATTCCAATTCTTTCTAAAAGCTTTTTTTAACGTCTTGATAAACATTCAAATGCATTTACTAAAGAAATTATTTTTGGAGTTTCGTATCATGTTTTTATCAAACACCACGAATTTTTAGTTTTATTATTAGTATTTTTTAACAGTATTTACTCCTTGCCCTTGGTCACATCATGTACTTGAAAGGATTGCATTTTCTCTGTTTTTAAAATACCACCCCAAGTTTATTAATCGATTTCTTATAGTAGTAAAAAACATAAATTCTAAAAAATCCATGATTAGGGTGAACAAAAACACATAGAAACACAGCTGATGATTACATATTATGTACAAACATATGTCCCCTCTATAAAGAAAAATCAAATAGGTATGTATTCTCTTACCCTTCTCAAATTTAAAATCGAATATAAATCTTTATACTGAATCAACACTACCACCTTAATGCATCATTTTTATAGAAGAAAAAAAAACAGATTTCTTAACCTTAGAAATCTGTAATAACAATAATTTGCAATTTGTAACCAAATAACCCCAAATCAAGCCATACTGTGCGCGAAAGAAAAAAAATAATAATACATAATAACAAAAACAAGGTGAGGTCGATACTGCGAGCTGCTGCTGCACTTTGTTGTATTCCCATAACCGTATATATTCACTGGGACCACTTTAAACATTAAAAAATAAAAACTACATCTCAGGCATATTATTTCAAGGTCAAAAGAAACAGAAATTTATGCGGGAATTCGAACATTATTATTTGTGATATGAAAACACCATCAAGTCTGGTGACAATTTTTTTTCCATTGCATTGGAAAATATTTATAAAAAATGTATTCACATTTTTAGATTCAGACAGCAGCAGGAGGTTTATATATATGAAATTTGCAAATTGGTCAACGTCATTCAGCTGGTTCCACCCTGTCTACTCCAATGGGACATATTTACTTACGTATTATGAACATACGAACAATTATACGAGCGAGTAGATCAACTCATTGTCAGTATAAAATTAAAGAAAAGAGGTCCGCAAAAATTAAGATCATGTTTTAAATTGCAAGGCAACATGTGTAAATGTGATTGGTATAAAATTTTACTCTAACGGGCATATATTGGTTTCATAAAAAAGATGTAAGTTTTATTAACTAAAATTTAAGTAATTTTATCATTTACATTTATTTTTTTTTTTCAAATTAAGTTTTAATAAAACAATTCTTTGTTATAATAAAGACAAAGAATAATAAAATACAAAATCTCTAAAAATCATCAACAATTAAATTTTGAAACAATAAAAAAAAAAAGAAATGATATAGTACTTTTAATGACCCCAGCTCTTAGCTCTTTAGCTATGACTAAAGCTTAGTACAGACCACTGTCAGATCTGTCAGCAGCAAAAATTGTCCCAAATGTCTTACAATCGTGTGAACAACTTACAATTTTGTGTGACAATATTGCCAGAATCAGTTATGTGACAATAGTCTGAACACACAATTTTTATTATTGTCAGACAATTAGGACATTGTCAGACTCGTTTGAAATTGTCAAATGTCGTTGTTTAAGACGTCTGACAATTGCTGACAATTTCTTCATTGTAATATAATAAATCTATCTGTGCGGGCGCAAAATCGAAGTTTTTTTTAGTTTTTGTATATTATTCGTATTTTTTGTGTTATACCTTATACCTATCGAATTATTATATTATCCTCCGTTGACGAGCTATCCGATCCTGTCTTCAAACACGTAGTCCATTTTTATTAAAAAATATTTTCACAAAAATTTCTGCACTGAAAACTACGAACAAAACTTTTAATTTGTCTGGCAATGTTTGTCAAGGGTTCAACCAATTTTTCGTAAAAAAATATCCACCAACCGTGTAAACTGACAATAAATTATTACCCTGACAATATTTTCAGAAACGTCATTGTCAGAAAATTGTCAGCTAACAATTTGACATTGAAATTGTAAGACTTTGGGACGAAATCTGCCAACCGTGTGAATAGACAATTTTTCGTTAAAGGTATTAGGCTAATTTCATGCTATTGTCAGAACGCTGACAAATCTGTCAATATTGTAAGATTTGACAATAGTCTGTACTTTAGGCTTAAATCTTCAGAATTTTGATTTCTGAAATTTTAAGATCTTTCATCGGGGAGGCTAAGCCTAAGTCATGGCCTATTCAGGGTAATTTTAAAAAAGTCGAACGAAAGCGTGCAATTTCGAACCAATATAAGACAGTTGGTTCATGCGTGGGCTTTTTAAATAAATGCAAGTACGTACGACTCAGTTGGTGAATATCATTTTTTGTTCGAAACAATCAATTTCAACATCATCGATGACGACAATAAAGAGAGAACAACATGAACCATATATATTTACAACAACAACAAAAAATACTATCGTCTGGCTGTGAGTTTTCGCGCCAAAAATATAGATCGTGTAAGATATAATGTAATATACAAGGTTATATAGATTACGCATAATATAAAGACAGCCGGTCTGACCTGAAAACTTATACCAGAATAAAAAAAAAGAACCAAAAAAAAAAAAAAAAAGCCATCAATGGTATCGATTGATCCTTATTGATCATCATAAGGCGACAATAAATTTTAATGGCTTTGGAAAAAAAATTAAACAAAGGAAGAGGCAAGAGGGGATAAGTTGGTCGATATGCGTTGTTAAAGAATTGATTTTTGCGAAATTGCCAAAAGTAAACAAAAGAATTAAAATCTTCCCTACCATCATTTTTTTTGCAATCACAATAAAATAATTATGATTGGTGTTGATGGTTGAGATATAACAAATTGATAACACTGTTGTACAAAGGCAAAACACGGGTGTCTTTTTAAGGCAACAATTTTCAATTTTTAAAGATTTACTGGAAATCGAATTTTTCAAATAGATGATTTATATTAATTTAACAGTGAAATTTATTAGAATAAATGAAAGAAAGAAATTGTGACATTATTACTTTTTTGCCTTAATTAGAAGGAGTTAAAAGATTATTTTGACACATCGGATTTTGTTTTAGTACCACAGATGTGATATTTGTGAATTTGAAAAGCTCATAGGTACTTATATGTTTTCAACTGCTTCCTTAGCTTGTATTAGTTTTTTTAAGCTCGCAATTTATTATTTTGTGTCATAATTATATTGAATTTTTTTGCGAAGTGTTTAAAACTCATTTTCTGAACCAACATGTACAGAACTTCTTAAAAATTTACCCGATTTGCCATTCCAGCATAGTTGAGGAACATTAGAAATGAAAAAAGCTTTATGTATTTATGTATGTACATTGAATGTCAAACTTAAATGTTGAGCAACTTTTCTGAACATAGGTACCAACATCATAACTTTCCTAAAAAGGGTCAAATACATGTGGTTTAAAAAATTATTGTTTTGTATTAAATTTTTGTTTCTATTAAATACGCAATTTAATAAGGTTTTTCATATATAGTTTTATGTGACTGTGCAATGATATAATACAAAAAATGTAGTCCGATATTCTAGCTAAATTTTAAGACCTTAATGAACGGATTATTAGAACCGAAGTTATAAGCAAGCCAAACCAAACACAATGTATCTTTACAATTATTATACCGACTACAAATTTAGGTAGGTACATATGAACATTTAGCATTTTTTTTTCGACGCGAAGCAAATTTGCCACGATTGTGGTTTTTTATTGCACAAACTCCGCCGCCGCCGGCTTTAGAATACTATATTCCTCTCGCCAATTGGTGGTTGAAAGTATTTTAATGCTTTTTTTTTTAATCAACTTCCTCGTTGAATTAAATTATTTGTCCTATATTTATTTTCATGTTTTTAGTATAAAATTTTGAATGATTTTGAAAATTTTTTGCTCTAACACGCCAGTCATTTTTCCTTTAATTATATACCTTAATATTGAAAATCGGATAATTGGATCGAAAGATATAAGCATTTAAGTAAACGCAAATCGGATATTTTTCGAATTTCGCAAAAATCAAAATCAAAAACATACCCATTTTTTTCCTACGAACATTTCTCCTTTTTTTCTGTCCGTTTTATCATCTTCTTCGTTTTCTGTTTCCTCAAACTAGTAACAACAAAGCATGAACGAAATAATTTTGTTTATTTTGTTTATTTTTTTTATTTTGTTGATTTTGTTTATTTTGTTTATTCCCCTCACGTTTCGCCCCCTTTGTCTACTAGGCGTTTCATATTTTTTTGATTTTTTTATATTGTATGCCTCCGTTTAAACATTTCTAATGTTAAAAGCAAATTATCTAACTAGCCTTATTAGCTATTTTGTCTTGAAATTTTTGGGCTTAAAATGCAATTCAAATATACTAGCTATAAGTCCCAATTCTCAATCTACACTCATAAAATACTTACATAAAATTTTGTTTTCATTTTTCCGACTTATTCTTCCTTCATAATAATATGTGTCGGAAGAAATTATTCCAGTAGTACTCGTATTCACTTAAGTACATTTAAATGTACAATAAAATTATCGTTTAACATTTCTTAATGGCATAAAAATGAAAGATCGTCGCACATTCGTGTTTCTGTGTAGTGTACCCAGAAGTATGTATAGCTTAAGCTTCCTTTTTCATGGTAAGTGCGGCAAAATAAAACAGAAAGTGGTTTTTTTTTTTATTTTTGTTGAAAACACACGATCAAGTTTAATTAATTCAACTCATGTGGCATGAACGAAATAAAATAATTAATTTATTATTAATGGGTTAAGTTTCGCTTTCGATTGTTTGTGGAAGTTCATTTTCAACATAACAATATGAAATAATATTCTTTTGGCATCAGCAGTAGGTAGGTACATTATTGGCAATTCTAGGTCAAGCAATTTTATATAGCACTTTCACTTAATTATGTTTTGGGTTAAATTTATAATGATCAAGTCTTTTGTAATATCATGCGAAAGAAACTAGTTTTATTTTGATAAAGAGCATTATTATTTAAGCTAGGTATGAACTTTCAACCGTAACTTGTTAATATAGTCTGAGATAGGTACCCCATATGTAGGTCGACCTATCTTCATCGAGATTCTGATTTTATTTAGGTTGTGTCTAAACAAATAATTTGCCTGTTAAAATGTGATCTAGCCATATGGTTTTAAAGTAAAATTGTTGGGTCTATTTAATTTATATGACCCAGCTTAGATGGTAAGTCTTAAACATATAAACTAGCCTTCCAGCGTTGCAGTCAAAAAAAAAAAAAAATGTCCGTGCCAACATTTTCTAAAAAAAAACGTGCCATTCCCGTGTCATATTAAAAATACGCAAATTCTTATAAAATATATAAATACAAACAAAATTAGAAGAAATAATTTGTTCTTGTCGTGTACTGTCAAAAAAAAAAAAGTTTCTGCCCGTTTTTAATCCATTTGGCGCATTTTTTCTATAATTTCTTCAAAATTAGCTTTGTTTGGATAAAAAAATGGAAATAAGAAGAGCGTGTCACATTAGACGGACCTAATAAATTGAACCGACCTAATTTCACATGCCAAAATATTATCAATTGGAAAGTGGAAATGTTCATTTTAGAGTTCATTTTTATTGGAATAATATTTTACAAACCAATGCAGTTTTTGAACAAATTATTAACATTTTTAAAATAAAATTATAACTCGGTAAATCCGCATTCATACATACTTACATATGTACATATGTAAAATGTATGTATATGTCTACATATATAAATAATAAATATGTACATACCTCTAATTGTTTACTCAATAATTTAAATGAATTGTTTATTGATGTACTAAATTAAAGTTGATAAATTCTCAAAATAAAGTATCCCTACCATATCGGAGTTCAAAAAAATTGGATCATTCAAAATAAAGCCGACTTCCGCTAATACCAATAAAAAAAAATATGATACACCATCTTAAATATGATAAACTCTTGAATATATCTCGTTTGCCAGTTGAATAAGTAAGTAAATAAATAATATCAAACTCGGTCCGATTAAAGCTAATCATTAATACGCATGAGTCTCTTCTTCCATATAAAAGCGATTAGCCATACAAAAATGTACATATATGTATGTAAATGTATATATCAAAATTGTGCTTGCTTGCATTTTTATTTTATCCATCCTTATTTTTTTTTTTTTTTATTTTGAAAGAGAACTTCTTCATCTTCCATCTGAAATAACTATAACCTATAAGCTAAGACCCACTATAACAAAAGATAAAGAAAATTCATCTGTGCGTCAGCTAAGTTTTTTTTTTTTTTGTATTTATTTTCTTGCAACTATGCTGATGACATTCCAACGTACTTATATGTAGCACTCGAGTGTATGGCTATTATAGCACATCACTGTCTGTGAAATTTTGAAATTCATATTATGAAAAAAAAAACTCTGGGGCTTGATTCTGGGCGCGCTATACATCAGCTCAGCGCTACAGATTCACACAAGTGCTAATTGTTGCCAGAAGCTAACTGGCAAAGCGCGATAAAAGTACCCTCTTTCGCGCAAAATAAACTACATATAGTCATAGTTAACACATTGCAATTAGAGGGTGTACTTTGTCAGAGCTTGCAAGAGTACTCTCTCTCTCCTCTCTGCAGCTTCTTCTCTGTAGTGCCTTTTACTCCTACATACATTTAATGCAATGCAATGTGATGTTGAGAGTTATTTACAATAACAAAGCGTTAATATAGGAAAATGCAAGCAACAATGACGTTCATCTGATGCACTACTCGTAAAACGAAGGGGGTTGCGGAGGTTGGGGAATTTGTTTTGTTTGTTGTTCTCTTAGCTGTGCCCTCATTCATTGTCCAAGGGACAATGGTGACAAATAGACACAAGTACAGTTAGACTTTGGTTGATGCTGGAAGGCAATACGATACACGTTACCTCCCAGTAACTATTGGCAGTTTTTTTTCTCTTTTTTTCAAGTTTTATTTAAGCTTTATCTCCAATTAAAATTGTGAAATTAAAACACAAAAACTTAAAAAAAAACAGAGGTGAATATCGCCAACGTTATATTTCTATGATATTTCAAACTATCTTAGATTTTTATATAAATATTTACAAAGGTCTGTACATCTACTTTTTCAATTTAAAATATGTATAATTATAGCTAGTCTTCGACGGGTCAATTATTTGTCAAAAAAAGTCTAAGACCTTTTCATAATCATGGAGGTCTTAGTCATTGTTTGACAAAAAAAATTATTTGCTTAGTTAGGACCAATTTCTCAGTCGAACTAAGTGGATAAAATGGAAAACTAATGCCCAATTACACAAGCCAAACCTGAATAAGTGAAACTTAAATCTCCCATGTTGGCCACTTAAGTTACACTTACTCAGACAGTAAAACTGAGCCTAAAGTGCCAATATAGGAAACTTAAGTGTCACTTATTTAGCTTAATGTGTAATGTGAAACTGACCCTTAATATCCTAAAGTCCATTTACCCCCATTTTGGACTTGGTTTAAATAGCTTTGAAAATTTGGAAATATAATTGAAAATATTTCACTGGCGATATTCTCATTTAAAAAAAAATGTTATACCATTGATGTGCTTAATTTATTATCGACAGCGACATGTCATCATTAATATAATATCACTTTTTTTGTCTCTCTTAATTTTCAGATTAATTACATCACTGCCCAAATATGCCCAACATTTATTAGTTTTACTCTTTGGTACATTCCGTGTGATTGCGACAAATTCTGCTCATGCAGGCACCGGAATGACAAGTGAAGCGCTGGGCGTTTCTGTAGCACCGAGTTTTTTTCAATCGTGCGTTAGTGATGGTAAAACAGCAAGAATGGAAGATGTGCTGAAATTCAAGGTAAATTCTTTATTTATTTTTTTTGTTTTGTTTTAATTTTTTCTTAGTTAAATTAATACATATAATAGGTACAAAAAAGCCAGGTAAGTTGTTGTAAGTAAGCTGTGGATATGCAATTTAGAGAAAGTTTGAACTTTATTGTTTTGATCTCTTCATAAAGGGGCTACTTAAATAAGAATTTTTAAAATTCTTTTTATAATTGCAGAATTTAGTTGGAAACAATGATGAATGAAAAAAGTTAGTTAAGAAACTTTCATTTGTCTTTATAGAAGTAGGTTAAAATGAAGGGGTTTTACGTATTTTTTTCGCAATAAGGTAGTTGAACTTTATTATAGTTTAGGTACTGTCTCACAAAAGATTGCAAGGAGATTTTGAACTAAAACTTTGCATACTATTGCAAGTATTGTTTTAAAGTACAAAAAGCTTACAATTAGTACATAATAAGTTTTTTTTTAAGTTGCAATCTGTTCTTATGTGATTATTTTGACAAACTTCGAAACAAAGACTAAATATTTTTTTTTATTTAAAAAAAAATCATAGTCAATTCTGTAAAATCCCCAAACATTAAAGGCGTTTTTAATGAACCGGCCGGCGGCGTGCTGTATAGATAAGTCCACCACAAAAGTGTTCTACATTCGGTCACTTTTTGTTCCTTGAAGTTGTCGAGCTCAGTTAAGTGTGCAACATTTTTATAACTTATTTGAAATAGAGGAAGTGCGTTAGGAGTCTGTTTTATTCATTTGGCATGAGATAGGCTACAAATTGTTTAAAACACGTTGTATAGATTTGCAACAGAATTAGAACAAATAAAAAAATGATTTCAATTAAAACAAGAGTAAAATTTGGTTCAGTTCGAAGAGAATAACTGAATTTGGTATCAGGGCCGGTTCCAGCCAAACTTGCGCCCTGTGCAAGATTTGTAGAAAGCGCCATTTTTTATATTCGCAGACATACATACACTGATACACATGCATACATTTTTCCACGTTACCTAAGAGGTAGACCTTCAATGCGTTTTTTTAGGTGGTAGGTGATGTTAGTTAGTGTGCAAGAAATAACAGGACAGTTGTGATAGATGTTATTTTTGGATTATTCAAACAAGTTTTGTGGTTAAAATGCAAATGGCAGTACATATTTTGTTTACGCAAGATCAAATTATATTTTCTTGCTCCTGGTAATTCGCCCCCAGAATTTTGCGCCCTGTGCATTTGCACATATGTATGTTTGGTCCGGCCCTGTTTGGTATACAACTGTTTACAAAAATCTTATATGTCTCGAAAATGGCTTAACGGTTTTAATTTAAAAAAAAAAATCTGCATTTTTTTTTTATTTTCGAATGTCTCACTCATTAACGGCTTCGCCTATTTCAATCACAATGTTTGTTTTTGGACTCAGGTCGAAATCCCTTACAATTTTTTTGTAATGACCTAAAACAACTACTTTCAAAACTTTTAAAATTTCAAAAGCAGGATTAAAAAAATTTAAATATAGTCAATCCACCTCTACAGCTTCTACGAAGGTTAGGCTTTGCAACTTGCTTGATTAAAACTAAAACAGCTGTTCTATTTGCAAAAAAAACTGTGTCAACAACACTTCCTTCTCAAGTTTCACAAATCATTCACTAACCTATCAATATGGTTACCTAAGTAAGTGCCGACATAGGAAATGTAATCTAAGATGTTTGACATATTCAAACCAAGCAATGAAAGAATCCGTATCTTCATCGCTTCATTGATAGCTGTATTATGCACCTTTTATTGTAACACTGCTCACATAACGATTAAACAACAAAACAAAATCAGAGAATAAGTGATTGTCAATAATAAAACAAGAAAGCTGCGCCCTTTATTTGCATATATTCTGTACAATTAATAAATTTCAATTGAAAATATTATTCAATTTATTAAACAACAAGAGCCACACATAATACACTGTGTGCACCACACAAAGTGTGAAGTCAACACAGAGTCACAGAGACACAAATTTCCATTAAAGTAGAAGATTTATTTTCTTATTTTTACACAATGTGACACCACGACATGACTTATGCATCATTTTAAGTAAGCAAGTGCTTCGTTTTTGCCTTTTGCCTTTGCATTGTCCTGCTGCATCGTTTGCAAAACAATGATAAAGAAAAAATAAATTTTTGTACACAAAACAAATATTTTGTATTTATTTTGAATGCGTAAGTTGTAGCGGCAGGCTATCCACTCTTTTTTTTTTTTTTAAGTAATCGAGTCAATAAAATTTATGTGAAATGTAATCGTCTTGAAACATGTACGTTCATATGTATACATATTACACTGGAATAGTGAACACGAATTAAAACAAATTTGTAATCGAATGTGATGAAATACGAGTACATATTAGTGACAAAGTTTTGTAATAAAAAAAATGTCATCGACTTAACAGCTTCCGGGAAGCCAGATAAAGATAAGAATTAAAATTGTGACACTATATGTTTACAGTTAATGCAATGATTTTTTTTTTTATTCAAACTTGTATATGATCTTGTCTTACTGATCTTAGGTCAAGCCTATGATTCAACTTTTTTTATTAATAAACTACACTCAAAAGTGTCTTCTCTTTTGACCCTATAGCATCATTTTAGTAGATTCTATGTATGTATGGAGATGTGTGTACATATCTGTGCTAATTGTAATATCCTTTAATTAAAAAAAAAAAACTGATTCCTTCGTTTTGGACAATTCCTTTGTAAAAATAAATCCATAAGCTTATTCAAAAATCAAAACCCGGGTTTTGAAAATTCTATTTTTAATGAACTTAGATTATATTCAAAATTTTGTAAAAGTGTTCAGACATATACATAAAGACCAAGTTATTAATTCTTGATTTGTTATTATTACCTATTATTTTTTTTTTGTTCTAGGTTGCTACAAAAATAATGAAGCACATCATCGATAAATTTGCTATTCACGATTTATTTGGTCGGGCAAACTATGAATACTATGCCCGAGTTACCGGACGAATACTCAAAGTACAAGACGAATGGATTTGTAGCTTCCAATATCCACCGCCGCCACGAGGCAAATTAGCACAACAAAAATATGCATGTAAGTTATAAATAAATAGTAAAAAAAAAAACAAAACCTAAATAAAATAACAATCAATCTAATTTTGGTTCTGAAAATGTACATCAAATCAACAGTACAACATTCACTGGAAGCCGAAAAGACATGGTTACAATGCCAATGCGAACGCTGGGGATTGAGTGAGTATATTTTTTTTTTTTTCATATATTTATTTATATCAAATTTATTTATACAATTAAATTATTTTATTTGCTTGTCTACTATAAATCCATAATATCTTCCTCATCCTACTAATGTTATATATGTATCTATACTACCAAACCTTTTGCTTTCATTAAAACATCCATGGTACTGTTGTTCCTTTCATTGGTTGGGTCATTGGTACTATTCTTATTGTTTATATATATTTATACATATTTCAAACAATCCTGTCAATCTTATCTTATAAAAAAAAATCTATGGCTCTCATCATATAAAACTTCATCGATTCCATTATATCCATTTGATACATCATTCTATGTTGGGTACTCTCTCGCAGTTGCTCAGGAAGAATCCCGATCGACGCCCGCCCTTCTGACCAGCTCAAGTTCTGCCCTAGACAACAGTGTACTCTCGTTGGGTGTTACACCCGATCATTCGTTCATAGAGTCATGCGCCCGCCTTTCCGTATCCCTCGAGGGACCCGGACTATTTGCTATGGCAACTACATCCTCACCAATTCCATCCCCATCCAAGTGTGACGAAGATGCCCTGGATGATGGCGCCTATGAAGATATTGAAGACGAAAATAATCCATCCAACCAAATGGTTGAACAACTGCCACAACGACGCCGGATGATCATTACATCAGGAACTGCCAGCAGCGTTGCCGATGAGTGCCGAAAGCCAATGGTGGCCGCCACATGCAGCCGTTGTAATCGCGGCCTAAAGCATTCCTCGAGCTGTTCGTCGACACGCTCGTCAAAATCTACTGGCAGTGGCAGTCAACAGGCTCAACATCACATGACAATGGACGAACTGAGAGCGGTCAATCGTTATGCGGAGAGTACAAAGAGTCTATCATATCTGCCACAGGTGAGGGATGATTACTTTAATGCTTCAAGGATTTCGGTATAAATAGAGACACACATAAAAAAATGTATAGATGACAACTTTTAATTTTTTTTTTAAATATTGTTCTCTCCTCCCTAAATTAGTGTTTAGAGAATGCTAATTTGTTTGATAATTAAAATTTTAAATAATTAATATTTTTTTAATTTGTAATTTTTCTCTTCTAATAATTTCTCTCTTTTTCTAATGTTCAAACACAATTACTTTTATTTTGCTTTTCGTTTCATTAGTTTTTCTGTTTTTTCATTAAACAAAAAATGCATACAATAATTTAATGATTTATTTAATTATTTTTATTTTTATTATTATTTACTGTCACATGTCACATGTCCTTTTCCTGTTTTTTTTTTTTTTCATGTACATATAATGTCATTTTGAATTGAAGTTTGTTTATATGTATTTTGTTTTGTTTACAAAATGGCAAATAATTAATTATTATTTTAAAAAATATTCTAATAGTTTTTATGAAATAATTATAATTCATTTACTAATTCAATAAAAAAAATCTATTGAGCAACTGTATATAGAGAACATGTTTTTTTTGTATTTTGTTTTAATTTCAATTTCCTTTTGAGATATTTTGCGCTGGTGTGGGAATGGTTAAGTTGTACATAATTTGAGTTTTCCTTCTGTTCTGAATTATAATACATAGTTAGTTTCGAAATCTTTATGATTGTTTTTCTTTTTTTTTTGTTGGCTGATATTTTTTTAAACAGCTCTCAAATTGCAAAAAAAAACTTAAACACAAATTTAGTTAAATATATATTGATAGTTTTTTTTTAGTTGCACTGGTTTTTTCTATTATCTTTGCGCTTGAGTTTCTATTTTATTGATTGATTTCATTTGATTTTGATTAATTATAATAATTGTTCAACTGTTATCGGTTTATTTGTTTATTATTGTTTGGATGAAACCTCTGAAGTGTAGGTAGGCAGCTACTTCTTAGCAAATTGTATAAGGGCATTCACGTGTATTTCTATCTATTTGTGAGCTATGTACATATATATTTTAAATGTGCGACGTAACAAGTTTTAAGTTTGTGAATAATGTGTTTGAATAAATAATAAAAATAAGTCCGTTACTTAAATATTGTTAAAAAAAAAATTTTTTATTTCCGCGTTTTTAATAATAAAAAAAATTTACTGTCTAGATATCGTTGATGAGTCTTTGAAATGAGAAGTATTTAATTAAAAAAACTTCAGCCAGTTAAACGATTTATCAATTTTTTCAAACAATATCAATCCGTCTAAAACTGAAAACCCTTTGAAAAAGAAGCAAGCGCACAAATAGTTTTAAAGCTCGCAGGAATTTAAAGATACACAAACAATAAATTTGGCTTAAAGCTTGATTAAGTAGGAAAAATCTTTCATTCAATGATTACGGCACAATTGAATTACAGTATTCCGAAAGTTCTTACGAAAGTTGGGATAATTATCATATTACCAAATGATTATTAACTTTTGATCCCAGATCAGTCGGTCAGAGACCATTTAAAGCCGCGACTTGCGCTCTGACAGATTGTTTCAAAATAACAATAAAATCAGTTTTTGAAATGTTTGTTACTAAAATTAGCTTATTTTACTTTTTTATTTTTGTGTCATTCAATGAAATAAAACTAAAAATCAAATCATTTCATTCAGGTGAAAATGGTAGAGAAAGCCTTAAGCTTTTCTGGTCCATGAGATAGATAAATGTTAGGGTTTTTGTAGCTTATTAAATCATTTAATTAGTTACCTAATGAAATCATTTAAAAAAAAAAAAAATTTAAACGATTAGAATTAATAAAATAGCGAATTTCCATGGGATGATATAGATCGAAATGTTTAATAAAAGTATTAATGGAGTGACAAAGTTCATGAATAATTTTGGGAGATACATTTTTCTGTTCCATTAATATTTTATGTATATTTTTGTTTAAAATATGATGTGAATATGCACATGACCACTTTGGCAATTTTAAAAGAGCTTAACTGCATTGGTTTGCTTTATCTTATACACACGCACTAAACATTTATGCATTATTATTTATGAATCTACATAAGCACAAGCACAGCAATTTCATTCCACGATCACCTCCAAATATGCCCTATATATTATGTATTTATGTACCATAATCATAAAATAATCACGCTTAAAGCAAATATTTCACTTATTTTTATTGTTGTCTTCAGTTTTTTTTTGTTATTGTATTACAAATCTACTTTTTTCAGTTTTGTTTTCTGAAATTCAATTATAATTGAGCTATATTTTTATATGAAAATAAATATCAACAAAAATATCTAAACAAAAAAAAATATTCTAAATGTACTATTTCCCTCATGTCAAACCCTGCCCGCCCTTTTTTTTGTCGCACCAAAAATCGTTTATCACCACCACATCCATGTTGTGCTGCTGCGAATCACTACTACAACAACAACAACACTAAACAACAAAAATATGTATAAAAAAAAAAAAAAACGAAAGGTCCATGAACGCCAAACCGCACGCATGCGCACCCGTTCCGAATGGTTCCTTGGTGCCTCAGGGCTCACCACCACTTGCAGCAGCTGCCTTGCCGCCCAACGAGCCGAAGAATTCATGGGTGGCAGCCACAATGACATCCCACACGAGCCCAGTAACGAGATGTATATGATTTTCAAAAGACGTGTCGCAGCTACCGCGGCCAATAATCCCATGGAAACCGACGATGGAGAGGATTACTGCAGCGGTGCACAGTATCTCTCGCCCCATGGATACCGCACCGATGGGAACAATTCCTCTACATCAGGAGGACGCATGTTCCTGGAGACGAACTTCACCACGCATTCCGGTAGCTATAACGATGACACTACTAACAACAACTACAACCATGAAGCTTCTAGCCACATTGTTGTTCATTGCTCATCCACATCACCCCAAACACAACATTGTCATCACAATAACCATTCTCACCATCACCAGCAAAGCTATTCACATTACTACTCCTCGACTTCGATCGCCAGTTGTGGTGAGGATTTTGAATTTCATCACCATCGTCAGCCGAGTACCAGCACTTCGATCTATCACAGCCCCAACAAGACTTTGTCTCGTTCGGCGCATAATTTGACGCTTCTACTCGGCGACGACAGTGTTGAAAGTTCCATAGCTCACGAGACTGTTGTTGCGGCATCTGGCGTCGCTTCCGATCGAGAAGAAGTTGATTTCATATTGACTTCCCGTTTCCGGCACAGCACTCCAGTTACGGAAAGACGAAGAAATAGACGCTTGCGTCGACAATCGTCTTCATCTCGTCGGCGTCAACAGATGTCACAAGACAGCCACAATGACAGTCGCAATCGGAATAGTAGTGTGAATTTTGTTTCAGTATTATTTAATGTTTTGGATTTTTTGTTTTAAAATATTAATATATGTTTTGTTGTTGTCAAATTTATGTCACAAAATATTTATAATTTAATTTTAAAAATTATGCTCACAGCTTTTATTTAAAAAAAAAAACAAATATTTAATTTGAGATAAACTCAATAACAGACAAAGTAACTGGATTAATTTGATGTTAAATATAAAATTATAATATATACATAATAATATTTATTATTTTATTTGTGTTGTTTTTGATTTTAAGTACAATAATTGTTCACAAATATTAATTTCATTTAAAATTACTTTCTTTTTTAATTAAATAAATAATATTATTTTAACAGTAGTTTTTTTTTTATTTATACAAATAACATTTTGTGTTTTGCATAACATTTATAAATTATATTTTTGTTTAAATTATATATAATAATTGTATCGTTAATGTGGTCTTTTGTTTTTCTTTTTTGTTTAATTATTATTTTAATGTTTTGTTTTTAATTTTGGAATTTAACGTGTTGTTTTATTGTTTATTTTATGTTTGAAATTAACCAATTCCCACATTTGATTAAAATAATAATTGGAGATACTTTTTTGTTTCTAACTTAATGGTTTAAAATTAACGAAGATAAGGAAGACTGCGAAAATAAAATGTTAAATGAAATGGTAGGTATTAAATTATTAAAAATAATGGGTTGACAGCCATGTAATAGTAAATTCCGAAATATTTTAAATTCTAGTGAAATTTTCTTTGTATTACATAATGTATTTGGGTTATCTGCAAAGAGTAACCAATTTATTGTATTAAAATAATCAAAGTTTTATATAAATAGACATTCATCGTTCTTCGGAAATATAGCTCAATTTTCTCTCCTTAATCAATTTTGTTTAAAAAAAGAAAGTTAAATAAACAAGTTAATTGACCAATCAATAAATTCAACTGGAAACATTTATTCTGAAAACGTTGACGCTTCAAAGAAAAATAAATAAATTATAATATTTTAATGCTTTAAAATGCCTTTCTTCATCTCGATACGACCACATTTTACACAATGTTGTGTTTTAATTTTTTAGAAAAGTGTAAATTAAACGAAACCAGCGTTCAGCTATCTTAAGAATAAACAATCTCAAACGGAAAGCTGCAGATTGAAAGCTTAGAACCCCTCTGATTCAAGTCAAGATAGAATTTGACAATAAGAGCATATTTTCAAAATTACAAAGTAAATGTAGTTAAGTAAATGTAGCTTTTTTGCATGTAATTTATACGATAATTGAACACTTTTGAAGATGCTTCAATAAAATTGTATGGTTAGGATGAATAAATGACCCGTTTATACCTTTTTATAAGAAATTTGATTTAAAGTTAACTCGCAAACATTAAGAATCGTTGCCTTAGAAATATTGACAATGGATTTTTCCATAGTAGCACATATACAACTGATCAGAAAGGTGCATTCTTTTTCGGGACTTGATGTTAGCTAAATAAAAATTGTGTCTGAATATTAAATGTTATCACGAATAAAGATGAATTCAGGATGAAAATATTTATGCTGTCTACACCCATGTAAATGTAACATATCGAAGGTGTCATCAGAATATCCCGTAAGAAGGATTTTCGTATTTATTTAAAATTTTGATTTTATAATTTTTCACAATAATAGAAGAATGTTACTATAATTTTACTATTATTGTCTTGCGATTTACTCAGAACATGTTTGAAATACTTCGAGGTATTATTATGTATAACTCTTGATATGCCTTATTTTACCTACTTAGCAAATGGTAGGTTTCAATGCATAAGTATATTAAATAAAAAAAAAAACTAGATTACAAGTATTATTACTGCTAATTGCTTGCAGTTTTCCGGCTTTATACTAATTATAATTACATTTAGTAATATTTCCTTTAGAAAACTTACGGTTCAAGAATTTAAAATTCTATAAAAACCAACAATTTTCGTGTTTTTTGTTTAGCTTTCTTCGCCAACAGAGGATCAAAAAGGATTTGCAACTCTTCGAGCACTACTTTCTTCTTTCAATTTGGTCAATTTAAATCGAGCTTCATTACCAAATCGTCGTTTTTCTACATCTGCATGGAAATCATATGTCGATTTAAATTTTTCTCGAAAATATAGATAACTCTATACCCGTGTATAAAGAATACACATACATAAATTTCTAGGTAATCTTCGGATGTACTTTGTGATATAATTAACACAATCTCATTTGGTATCTAAACATTGCAATATGCAATCAAAATTTAACCACTAATCAGCCAGCTTCATGTAATTTTTTTTCTTTGTTGCACGTTTGTTTTCTATTGAGTTTATTTTTTGCTTTCTTGGTTAAAATCCAACATCATCATCAGACATAACGCTTCATGAAAAAAAAAAATTTAAAAAAAAATCATCTTCATGCGAAACAACAAAAAACAAAATTCTAATCTACTTTTCCACTAATTTTCAAATTCGTTTTCCACCCATCTTCTATATTTGCAAATACTTTTGTTGGTTGGCTGGTACATACATATATCGTTTAGCTGGCAACATCCGTTTGAGTAACAGCGCTGAATCAGTTCAATACCCAGTCACTAGGCGTCCATCACGACGAGGACTAACTGCCCTGGCACGTCATCATCCACACCGATCGTCGTTGCGTCGCAATAAGGAAAAGGTGAAATCCTCAGCCGGAAACGGAAATGGAAATCTCTGTTGCCCCGGTTGTTCAAATTCGGCTCGCAATTCCATAGCTGAATGTGCACCAACAACAAACTTCTCCAATCTCTCTGTTGCCCCGGTTGTTCAAATTCGGCTCGCAATTCCATAGCTGAATGTGCACCAACAACAAACTTCTCCAATCGTCCACGTACCGTATCCTTCGAAACAAATAGCCAATTGAAGTCTTTTATTGCAACAACAGGATCCAATATGGCCATGGACACCACA